>VWZT01006494.1:1095214-1118156 GCA_013397055.1 Pachycephala philippinensis
GCGGGTGTTGGGGGCCGTCAGGGAGTGCCCGCGGGCCGTGCTGCGCTTTGGGGGCTGGCGGTGCGAGGAGCCCATGGGTGGGACATTGTGTCAGGGTCGGTGAACAGCGAGGGGCACGAGGTGAGGCTGATGTGGGGCTGTGCCTTTTGGCCCGCTAGCGCGTAAAACACTAGCGATTTTAAACGCAGAGGTCAGTGAGGTTACGTTAAACCAGGACCCTTTCTCTCAGACTCTCCCTTCAGTGAGTTCTCATTTTGCTTTAACTTGGAAGATTTACGAGGTTGTTGAACCTTGAGCCTCACAGAGCAGTATCCTTGAACTGCTCTCCGCACAGTGACATGTTAGAGACGTGGTGCTTCTCCCAGTGCCCGCGACTGGAACGTCCTGAAATTGAAGAACATCTTCATCATGCTCGGCGTGCGTTTTCTTTCCACGCTGAGTACAGAGAAGTGGTAAAACCTGGAGTGAAAGGCAGTCTCCTGACTTTCTGATGTGAGGCCAGGAGAGGTAGAAATGGCTCCTACATCCACCTTGCAACACCTTTCCTGCAGATTTCAACATCAGTGCTAGGGATCATCGGCATCAGACTGGGTTTGGATAGCTTATTGTCATTATTGGATTCAGCGCCTTCAGAATACAAACACTAGTGTTATACCTCTCGGTGTCACACTCCCGTGCTTTGCATTGTTGGAATGTGCACGACTGCACTGCGTAGTAAAGAGCTTTCTTTGTTAAGGCTGCGCTGGGAGACATCTCTGCCTCTCCTGGCCTTTGTGCCCCAGCTTTCCGCTTGCTTTGTGGCGCTGAATGGAGGATTAGTTCTGTTACCTTTGTATTACTGGAGAACTAAGCTTTTTTTTTTTTTAATCAGGTGTCCTTACATGCTGCTTGAAAGAGATGCTTTTTAAGCATCATCACACTGTTGTTTGGTGATGTTATCCAGTTACCTTAAAATTGTGCTTAATTTGATCTTTGTTGTTTTTCTGAAGCAAAATAGAAATAACATAAGTGTGTCCATAACAGCCTAAATAGAACCCAATAGAAAACAAATCTCTACAAAGCACATGAGAAAAAATGGAGAAAGAGCTATACAGGGCCTAAGTCTGATTAAGTAACCTTCCTTACCTGTAGACTTGCTGGTTACTCCTGACAAGATGATGATTGGAACTATTTCCATGTATACCCTGTACTTTAGGTAAGGGGGGCTGATTCCTACAGGCACAGGAGCAGTGACAGATAATGCTAGTCATGATATACATTGTTTTTATAACCAGTCTCCTTTGAAGCCTTCTGGGCAAATTTAAACCTTTTATCTGGAAACTTGTGCCCTTTCCCCTGACCTTATCAGGAAATGGTCTGGTCATTCTTTGTGAAGAAAATTAAGTGACGTAGTGTCAGTTTGCACAGTAGGTACCAAGTGTTCCTCAGTTATTAGAATCTCACCCTCTCCCAGTTAGTGTATTTAGCAAAAATATAGTCTTTTACTGGACCTTATTCTAAATCAGTGTGTGTATTAATAAGCACTTAAGTTGGTAAATAGAACTGGGCTACTGTGATTCAGTATTTTGTGTTAATTGGTAATTGTGGCATTTTATGAACTTTGCGTTAGTTGGGTGATTGTGCGAGTGACTGGAGTTCTTAATTTAAAAAAAACCAGGAGACCTCAGAGACTACTGTGTTTATATGTGTTGTTTTAAGATGGCCACCAATTAAAGGTGAAACTCTTATTCCTAAGGATATGTATTTGTAACGCTTCCTTCTGGAAGAATTAAACTCCTCTATTTTTAATTTTTTTTTTAATATATAGTTTCACAAGACAGCTTGAGTCAAATGAACAGCTTGCTTCACTTTCCTCCTACTAGTTATTTTGAGTTGATTCTGGTGTTTGCTTGATCACATGAGAGGCCAAATTCCACTCTGCAACAGAGCGGGGAAAAAAAACCCCACACCTGGCAAGATGTTAACTTTTTCTTTTTCTTTTTTTTTTTGGCTGGTTGAAGATGGTTTATGTTAAAGCAGATGAGCAGACCTGATATGAAGAAGGGATTACTTCTGCTGAAATGCTAAGATTATGGAAGGAGCAAACTGGGAGGAAGACCTCCTTCCCTGCTTGGCATGGAAGCTAGTAATTTGCTTATCCATTTCATGAAATTGCATGCCTGCTGGATTTGCACTAGGAATTAATTTGGTGTCCTTTGGTTTAGTCCATGTAGTAGCAATTGCTGAAGCCTTAAAGCTGTCCTGAGTCCACTGGTGTGACAGAAGAAATTGGACTGGTTGTAGTGTGAGTGCTTGACTTAAATTTGCCACCTGCATTGTTTTTTCCCTGTAGAATGAGTCCTTCTGCCTCCAAATGTTGAAAAAAAAAGAGTACTTGAGTTCCTGCCTATTTTTTTTCCTCTCCTTTCTGCAGCTAGGATTCTGCAGTGCCACAGGGAGGGCTCTGTTCCCGCTGTCTGTAGTCTGCAGATAGGGATTAATCTTGTGAGGCTATTATCCTTTCCTTCAGTCTCTGTAGAGTTAAAAGGCAGACCATTACATTTGCTCACTGCTAGTCAAAATTACAGCCAGTCGTACAGAAAGATTATTTTTGTGGTTTTAAGAGCAAGCATTTTTTTGTAATCAAGACCTGCTGAAACATCTTTAAATCACTTAATTGATAAATGAGGCAGCTGTGAGCAGAGGCAGCAGAAGTGATGTCTGAAAGCTGCTTTGCTGACTCTGCAACTCACAGGCTATCTTCCCTTCTGCAGGAAGGAGAGGAAACCTTGTGGACATTTTTTTTTAATTGCTCTTTTCCTGGCACAGAGGGATCTTGTTGCTAAGAGGCACCTGACATCAGTCATTTCTCTCTCTTGCAAGAACTTCAACACTGTATTTTCTAGTCATTGACTAATAAATGCACATCCTACAAGATATCTCCGTGATGTTACTAAAAAAAGGCATAATTGTGTTAGCTGAAGGATGTTTGATTTTGTCTCTACAGGTTGCAGTGTTGTTATTGCCTCTCGTAAATTTGACCGATTAAAAGCTGCTGCAGAAGAACTGAATGATACATTTGCTTCCATGAGTCCTGCCAAAGTGACTCCCATAGAGTGCAATATCCGCAAAGAAGAAGAGGTAAAGATAAGTGGTCTTGTTCTGGGGCTTCACATGTCAGAAGCATATTGTGTATATAAATTCTCAGATCTCCAAAGATCTCTGGCCTTCTCAAAAGTAGCTTAGATCAGGGGAGAGGTGGAGCAAAGCTCGGTTAAATTGATCTGGATAGATGTGCTTCCCAAGCGAAGACATTTGTTAGCCACCTAAGGAAAAAAAAAAACATTTATGAATATTGGCAAATATTTTCTGACCATGCTTACATATTTCAGATATTTCTGGGAGATGCAGGCCTTGGAACTGGCATGTTCTACAGCAAGCCAGAGCCCACTTAGCATGATTCTTTGTCACATTGCTGTGACAGAAGTGAGGGGGTGTAAACTTGTGAAGATGGAGACCTCAGAATAGTTCCTTCCAACAGGAAGGCATAGCATGGAATCTCAGTGCTTGTGACTTGACACAAGTGCCCTGCATTGTCAGTTTGGCTTGTATTAAAGCCAAAAAACCCCCCAGATATACTGTATTTTAGCCATGTTTGGAATTTTGGTTACGGTTTGAGGTGTGCCTCATTGAGAGCTCTATCACTATTCAAGTTGATATTTTTATTTTTCCTCTGTATTACAAAAAATGGAAGATCAAGAGCAGAAGTACATAATCCAGGTTCTTCAGAAGGCTGCGTGCACCTCCCAGTTTTTTAATCTCTGTAATTAAATATTTAAAAGTGTAACTTCAGGTTGGATTTTTAACTTTTTGAAGACAGCTAGAAAATCTTCCAGTAACCACTGATTGCTACATTTTTCTAAACCTTTCAAAGTCTCTCTTAACCTAAATATTAATGACCTTCAGTGGCTATGAAGATTCTGGAAATATCCTAATATATAGCCATAAAACAAATAAAAATTAAAATTCTCTACCCTGTGAAACAGTTCGTGCCATAAAACATTTATAGTGATCTACTCAGACTTTCTCTCCTGAAGGAGATGAACCCTGGGGCTGTGCAGTATGTCACTTCACCTACCAGTAAATTTTAGGTTTGTATTTACTGGCATAAGCAGTGCAACATAATAGGTTATGGCAGATGTCAGAGGGCAACTTGCATGATTAAAGCTACAGGAAGGAAAAGAGGTAAAGAGGAAAAAAGGTTTAAGCTTTTTTTCAGGTCTGTTTCTTGCAGAAACTACTCTGGCATGCTTAATAACCTTCTGCAGGTGAATCTTCTTTCTGTATCAGTCTGAAATTGATTAGTGGGAACTGCAGAGTTCTGTGAGATGCTATGGGGCTTGGATGGTGAAATGAGGTAATCTCCACTAAACTACCATTCCTTCCTTGTTTCCTTTTTAAGTGTGGCTAAACACCTCTTTGACAAAACAGGCTTAAGTGGCTTTGGAGATTTTTGAAGGTGCTTTTCAAGCCTTCTTTATAGTGCTGTCTAAAGTGTTTAGGCATTATTCTGTGTTACAGGTAGCCATGCTGATACTTGAAGAAATGTCTGTCTTCGCTATTACCCTGCAGTTTTATCACAGAATTGTCTTGTTTCCAGTTTAGTTTTAAACTCTACCCATTTATAGGGACACCAGAACTTTCCTAGAACTTTTTGTGTATGGTGAAGCTTCTGTTGGATGTCTCCTGCCAGTGGAAGTTCTCTTCAACCATTGTCCTTTCATGTCTGTTTCTATTGAAGAGAGGCTTCTGAGGAAAAAGGCAGATTAAACTCCAGTCTTGAACTTTTCAGTCATTGATTTAGTCTTATAGTTTGACTCCCTTCAGTTCTCCAACTGCTCTTACTTCTTTCTTTTGAAGTCCTATTTAGAAAAAAATTGCTATGAAATAAGCCTTTTGCTGAAAATCTGAATAAGAAATGCAATTTCTGTTGCATGTTAGCATAAGAATTTGTGTACCTGTTAAATATTTCTCCATTCCAGATGCCCATCTCCAAGACCAGATTTTTTTATTAGTTAGAGACATCCTGTGATTTTTGTTCTTTAGCTTGTGCCTTTCTGGCTCTGTTCTCTTCTGTTAATGCTGAGATTCTCAAATCTGGCCATGTGTTACTTAATTTCTAAATTTACTGTTGGACCAGAAATTTGTGTTTTCAGCTCTTAAATTTGTAGTGAGGATAGCACTTCTTTACACTTAGGTACTTTGGTTTGTAAGCTGAAACTAGATAAACTCAAATTAACGATTGTTAACTTACACTGCTAAAAGCTGTCAGAACTGAGGCGTATGGCAGGTTTTCCACAACCCACTGCTTACTATTGCTTATTTGTTATGATTCCTAGCAGCAGCAATGGTGAAAAGTACTTTTTTTCCTATTTTGCACTTTCTTGCCTTGTGGAAACTAGAGGAAAAGTACCTTTGGGCTTTTACTTCCATTCGAAGAGTATTGTACATGCACTTTCAAAACCTACTCCGTTCTTAACTTAAAATTTAGTGCCTGGGACTTGGAGTCACAGGAACAGGGATCAGTAAAAGATGTCGTTGAGGATTTTTCTAGGAGACAAATATTGAGTAGAGGCAACACAGTAATATAACTCGTTCCAGTATTTTCACAAATACAGGAAGAGCTTCCTGTTACTGTAAGAGGGGATGAGAGGGCATGTAAACTTTTAGGTTCCCTCACAAAAGAAATAAGACTTGTACAACTGTGTTGGCTCTGTATGCTACTCATTAGTAACATTACAACTCATTGTTTGCTTTCAGCTTAGTATGAGTGAAGAGTATTTACCTCAGAAATCACAGGAGCACGTTGTTGGGTAGAGAGGACAGCCTCTGCAAGAATTCATGCGAGTCGCTACATCCTCCTTCTTAGCTCTTATACCAGATAACCAAAGAACACGTGCAGGAGAAAAACATTATAAATGTTTCAACAAGAGAAAAAAAACTTAGGAGTTCAAGCCCCCTTGGATGTCAGAAGTGATCCATCACAAGGTTCAAAGCCCAGGAAGTTTCCTGAAGAACTACATAATTCATTTAATATATCATTCTCTCTGACATCTCACTGAAGTCTTTCTAAGAGTAAATGTTTATTTTAAAGGAAGCCACCCTGATCACCTGTAGGAACAAGCCATTTGTTTTTATTATAGCAATCCCGCCTTCTCCATCAGTCGTTCTGCATTTCTCTAAAGGCCCCTATGAATTTTGTGCAGTTTGTAAACTGCAGGGAGGGAATTTGAATAGGGAAAATTTAAGAAAGGTGAAGGTGCTTTCAAATTGCCAGAAGATTATTTTTTGCCTCCTATTGCAAATCTTGAAGTAACTGACCTGCTTTGAAGATGACACGGTTCATGCCTCTAGTTTGGATCTGTGAAATTCATCCCTCATCATGTAGTCCAGTATGTTTGTTAGAGCTCTTTCTGGCCTAGGAGGAAGTAAAGAAAGTGCAGTGAATTAATTGCTGCAGAAGCTTGATGGCAGATATCATGGGAACAGCTTAATGAATTCACATTTTTAAGTCTCTAAATCTTCATCCTCAGAAGCCCTTTTGCTTTCTAGAAAAGCTTACTTTTTGTTTAATGTGCAAGAAATAATCCTACTTGATGGAGGATTTTCAACCACTGCGTAACCTGTAAGGCTTATTTTTGTCATGAGTTTCTGCTGCTTTTGAGTAGTTTTCCACAGAATGTTCTGTAAAGGAGAAAAAACCTGTTTTATTTTTAAAAATGAGAGAGTAGAGGGTTCTGAGATAAGAAGACCTGAGGTTTCTCTATTCTGTCACCAGAATATATTTCTATATTCTATTGTGGAGTCTTATCCTGGAGCAGTGCTTGTGCACTTGTTCCCTTTCCTGTGGTTTGGAGTGTATACAGTGACAGATATTGCTTCTTAGTGATTATGAAGCTGAAGTGATTTTTATTGTTTGCATATTTGCTGGCACTGCCCTCATAATGTGTTGAGAGCAGATCAGTTTGCTCTTGCTAAGATGCAAACCAGACAGCTCTGTCTGCATGTGTAGCTTTATTTATCTCTTTTTGTGTCTTAAATTTTGATCTACAGCAAATCTGTTGACAGGGACAAGACATGTGGAATGAATGCCTGAATTAAGGGAAGGAAGAGAGGGAGAGAGAGAGAGACAGAGACCAAGCAGATGATAGTCACGAGCCATGGATGCAGTGGTGTTCTGTCAATCTTCTGGGGGTACCATCTTCATACAGGCCAAGTTTTGAGTATCCACGGGGTGGTCACAGGTGCCATTCCCATAACTTGGGGTGATGTGTACAGCAGTTGCTTCCTTTCCCACAGTTTGCCACAGTGGGCATTTTTGTGTGGATGCATTAACCAAGATGTGCTAATGTGGTCTTACCTCTGCTAGGCCTGGAATTAGTGCCTTCCTCTTGCAAATTCCTCCTTCTGTGCTTCTCTCAAGGTCCTGCTTTGGTGGCTTATCATCTTATGGGCAGTTCCTTTTGTGGCCTTGACAGTGTTCTGAGACAGGCAAGTGTACTCTTTAAATCCTTACACTTGTAAAGCGTTTTTGCTATACTCTGTGGACAAACATTTCTTTAACTGGCACCTAGGTAAGTAGAAGCTTACGTGTCTAGGTAGGTGGAAGATAAAACCTTGTACTTCTGGTAGGCCAGTGCTGTTCTTGAAATCAGCAATTCAGAATTCTGTTCACAGTGTCTCTTTTCCATACTTGAGCTTTCAAGTATGCTCCAGCAACAGCAGCTGGGCCAGACCCCGAGGGTAAAACCTGTCACTTGCACATCAACAAGACAACTTCAGACAGACTCGATACAGTGCTACTTTGCACAAACCTTTTGTCTGAGTTCACTAGTAGCTTTTCTTTTCCAATAAACTTTATAGCTTAGCATAGGCTCAGTTGGTTTATAAATACTTAATGCCTGTCTGCGTGAAGCCTGTAGTGAAAAACTGTGGCTTGGTGGGGAGTTGTGGATAAGAGATTCCTGTTGTTGTGCTTTTAAATAACACAGCAATAACACAGTAAAAGTACCTGTTACCACTGTGCCAGAATGCCTATTAGTTCTAGCCACCAAATCACAAATCTCTGACACCCTGGAGTGGGTTGCTTGCCTGCGTGTTTTACTCAGTCAGGGTGACCTGTGAATGCATGTGGACATTTGTCCCTTTTCCCTGTGCAAGTGACTACTGTCATCTCAGTTATCTGTGAATATGTGCTGCTGCATAATACTTCTGAGTTTATGTCACACACAGAAGTTCCTTATTGCAGAGCTCCAATCTTCTAGTTGTGTCTGAAGTGCCTGATTTGGATCTTTTCTGTCTTTTTCAGAATGTCCTAAACTAGTAGCTCTACCTCATGCAGCTTTGCTTTGCTTCCAAAGAGAGTCTTTAATAGCTTTTCTAAGAAGTTCTTTCCAAGTGAATTTTTAAATTATAGGAATAGAAAAGAATCTTCTTCAGTAGTCACTGTGATTTAAATGTGTTCTACCAGACCCTCCTTCTCTCTGTGCTGCTGGCTGCTGTCACCATGTTTACTGTAACTGGGAGAAGCACTGCAGTGATGCTTTTTCTACAGCACAGAAGATTTTGTGAAGGTTGCTACAGTTGGAGCCATCTGAGCTGTCGCTGGAGAGCCTTCTGGCCTTTCCTGGCTTTCAGAAAGCAGAACTGAAACACGTTTGTTGTTCTTGGGTTTTAAATTTTTTTTTCCTGAGAATATTGTGCAACAAGTAGGAGCAACAACAATTCCTTAACGACAACATGTGAACGATTTTGAATTGATATGTTATAGCATATAACATACATTTTGTCCACCTGTTGAAAACTTGCTTTAATGTCTCTGTGGATTTTTCTTGTTAATTTGTTTCCTGTCTTCTCTTTTTATGGTTCTTAGCATTTTTCCTTCTCTCTCTCTCTCTTTATCTTTCCACAGTCTGAATAGCCTTAGTATGTTCAAATATTCTTTGTACTGAAACCATTTCTGTTCCATAAATGAACCCATATTTCAGTGACTTACAGAGAATAATATTCAAAGCAAGATTCTCAGACGAACAGGGAGAAGAGTTTGATATTGTTGAGCAAAGCATGACTTTTGCTGCCCAGCCAGACATAACTTTCCTTTACCCACAAGAGAAAAGTAAAAGCCAGAATGTCCTTGTGGCATGGCTGTTCTCGCAAGCTGTGGGTTTGGGACTGCTGTCACAGATGTTTTGTTTTTCTGGGCTTTTCGCTCACATCCCACAACCTGCAGTGACTAAAATGAGGAATAAGATGACATTCAGAATCTGAAGATTGGTTTTAGGTATCAAAATTGTTTTCTTAAGGCATTTTTTCTCAGCAGGCACTAGTTTGTTTTTCAGTCATTATATGTTTGTTAAGGGTTTTTTTTTCGAGAGATGCATCCTTGCAGGATCCATACTACCCTGGTAAACCATCCTGTTTAGCAACAAAAGATGTAAGGCAGCTATTTATGAGACTGAGTTGGTAACACTCATTGGGGGATACAGATAATGCATTGCTTGCTCTTTTTTTTGTTTCTGATGTTTTCTACCACTAACTCAATACAGAGAAAGGCTGATTGATATCCTTCCCCTAGCCCAATCTGTTTGAGTGGCAGCATTGCTCCACCTGTTTGGTTTTTGGGTGGTTTTTTTGGTTCTGTGTTTTTCTCTCACCACAGATGCTAGATTAACTTTTTATGTATGCTTGAGTAGGAATAACTGATGCATGGTATCTAGTTATGATTGATGATGTAAGCAGGAAACAGTCACGTTGTCCCATTTCCTGTTTCTTGAGATAAAGATTAAATTATTAAGTTGCTGTGGGGTTCTTATTACTATCTTGAATTAATATTTTTGCTAAAGAAGATAACTTGTATTTCCAGCATTTTTTAGACTTTGTGTTTTGTAGGGTAATGAACCTTCTTGCTGTGCGTAAGAAGACTGGCTATTGCCAACTCATACATCAGAGCTGTAGTGAATGTACAAAACTTCTAGATAAGGACAATAAAATTCCACGAGATGAGTTATGTTTTCTGTTTAAAATGGTCAGGTATATGGTCAGATAAAAATAACAGTAGCTACCTTATATGGAACTCTTTGTAGATCTCATGTGAACACCCCCACTCTTCTGAAAGACATCAGGAGATTCTTAGTAGGTTGTATGTAGTGGGCTTTTGTGTCTGTTTGGTTTTACAAATCTTCAGCAGTTTAAATCCCCTTTTTCTTTGGGTGCTGGTATTTTATGCAGCACCTGCATTATACCAGCAAAATTTCCTAAGAAAACGTGGATACAGCCCAGTCCTTCTTGGCTGACTAAACCTGTCATACCAATCTTACAGCCTCTCTGAAGGCTGGACCTCCTCTTTTTCTGTGAAAAGGGCATGAGGGAGAAAATAACTGTCTGAGAATGAAATTGGGTGTAGAGCTTAATCAGCATACCACACTAACAAACACTGTTTCAGGTAGAAGCTTTGGTGAAGTCTACACTGAGTCTGCATGGGAAGATTGACTTCCTGGTGAATAATGGAGGGGGCCAGTTTGCAAGTCCTTCTGAAGCCATCCGTGCAAAAGGCTGGAATGCTGTGATAGACACGAATCTGACAGGAACCTTCTATTGCTGCAAAGCAGGTAAGGTCTGAACATTAAACTTTTTATGTTTGTTTTTGTTTTTTACAGTAGTACCAGAAGATGAGAAATGTAAGGTTTCTCTAGCTTCTTTTCATGCACTTACCGGACAGTGGGTATTTATTTTCTTGAATCTCATCCAAAGCTTTGCATTAAATGGTACATTACGTTTGTTCATGAATACAAACATACATTTAGGCAGGCATGATCTTCTGGTTAAGGCCAGGTCTGGGGAGTCAGTTGACTTTGATACGCATTTAAAAGGCTATAGGAAAACCACTTAACTTTTGTGGCCTGTATTCACTGTGTATAACATAGGAAAAGACTTCTCTCCCTTCAGGGATATAAATTTAGGCTTAAATTTTAGTATGGTATGTCATTCTCAGATAGCATTTGGAATGTGGAAATTAAAGTAATTTACATGAAAACATGAACTCTTGATTTCCATCAAATGCTTCTTGACAATCTTTGAGCCTTACCTGGACCGCACCTGCTGTCCCATGGCCTCACCTCTGCATTGCAAAGGCTGCGGTACAAACAGCAGATTGTTTTTTTTAAAACAGTGTGACAAATGTATCATGTGTAGTGTGATTGCAGTTAATTCTCCAAATTTGGCTTCCCATTGGCAAGTTCATTTGTATGCATTTCTTCTGATATTTATAGGTTATCTTCCTCCTTCATACAGTGTACAATGCCTGGATGCAGGAACATGGAGGAGCCATTGTCAACATTACTGCTGCCGTGAGAAATGGCTTTCCTGGAATGTCGTAATATATATTTTCTTGTTACACTTTTCTATATTTTTTCCCCCAGAAGTACTGACTGTTCCTAAACACTTCAGAAAGGTGTGTAGTGGGCAGCAGCAGAGTATGGAAACATAGCAGTTAGGTCAAGAGAGAGCAAGAGTATCACTTGTCTGTGTGTGTGGGGATCTCTTATTAATCCAGTAGATGGCACCTCTGGTCTCTCTCCACTTGTTCGTAAGAAACTATGAAGCAAGACTTGCCAGTGAAGCTTTAATTGGAAACGGCTCCCTTTTCTGTTTGTTTTTTTTTTTAAACTTTGAAATTGAGTTTCTGTTGAAGAAATATGAAAGTATATTTTGCGCAAGTGTTGCATTATGTCTCTTTGTACTGATTCAGGGTTGAATGGTTTCAGAACCAAAATTTTTTAAGGAACAGCAGAATATTTTCTCACTAGCTTGTTCTTTGCAGTACAGAATAAATATCGAGATCCACACGGTGGTGCTGAAGCTACAGTTATTTCACTATCTCCACTGTGGTATCTGGTTCATGGCAAGTAGTAGGCTGAAGATGTTTCAATTTGAGTTGAACTAAGAGGAAAAAAAAGCTAATTCTGAGTAATGGTGGAAAAATTTTCCTAAGTAACTGTTGTATGTAGATGGATAGACAAAACTACTTTCAAATTAAATTAAATTGAAACTTCTTGCAGGAATGTACTGTTGAAAAAGATAAGCCTTTACAAGTCCAGCCACTGCTCATACCAAAAGTCACCTGATACGAGTTTTTCATAAGTATTAGTTTTGAACATAAAAGTTGTCATGTTTCCTCAGAGTGTGCCTGGAGGTTATTTATTTCTGGCCTAAACATAAGAATAAGTTATGTTTTCTTATTTTTTTCTGAAATTTTTCTTATTTATTCCCTGTACTTGAGAAGTTATTGTATCTATCTCCTCTTAGTCTGTTTTGCTAGGCGAAAGCAACTAAATTCTATTAATTTTCTCTGACTACAACTGTCACAGACTGTTCATTAATTCAAAGTAATTCATTACTGCAGTAATTTTGTCTGCATTTGTTCAAGCTTGTAATAATTTCAGACTAGTTAACCTACAGCAGCAAGGTGTAGGAGTTCACTCTGACTCTCATGTCTCTATCTCCATCCATCTAGAGTAATTTTTGAATGGTGACTTATTTTAATCATATTTGTCGGAAGACTGAAACAATCTTTCAGACCCCTGTTTTTCCTAGTGTTGCTTTACCTATGCAGGCTGCAGGTAGTTTTACAGTTTGAACTTCAGTTGTTTCTCTTTTTATAAGCCTCCTCCTGCAGTAGAGTGTAGCTGACCCCATGTTGCATTGGGAAAGAGATTTTAAGTATTTCCAGCAATGACAGGAAATCACAGCATAGCTGGTTTAAACAGTGAAGCTATGGTCAAACTTGGAAACTGGAGAATCTCTCTCTTCCAGATGCTTGGTCCAGGCACAGAAAACTACTCTGAATACCCTAATGAGGCTGCAGTAGAATTAACATTGGACACTCTTAGCTGAGGGAACAGGTGCTTCCTTTGCTTTCTTTTCTCCATAGGCACACAGGAGCTGCAAGAGCTGCAGTGAATAACCTGACCAAGACTCTGGCTTTAGAATGGGCTCACAGTGGAGTGAGAATCAACAGCGTTGCTCCCGTAAGTAATGGCAAACGATCTGATTGAAATTAGCCATTACACATGTTCATAGTTAGAGCTTTTCCACCAGAATGGATTTTTAAATTTATAACCAGTAACTGTTTGTGGATTACTTATGTATTTGTTTATTTATAATTCCCTCGCTGTGTTCTTTAGGCCATTTGAGAGTGTTTTGTACTTTTGGATGATGAGTCAGAGGATGTGGGATAAAATTGCTTCTGCTTTCTGCTTTGACTTGGCACGCTTGGTTTTTAGTTTTTTTATAGCTAAATGAAATGATACTGGTAGGAGTTGGTGACCTGTCTTACAAAGCCTTGACATAGAATTACTGAATGCTCTGTGTTTCAGTAATGGATACATTATTTCTGAGTTCAGGAAACTTTTTCTGTTTGAGGTTCAGGTATGCTGACGGTTTCCACCTATGTTTACAAACTTATTTTGAAAATCACTGAATGTCTCACATAATGCATTTTACTTTATCTTCTACACATTAAGTTAGTGTAGCTTTAGGCATTTAAAGAAACTGTGGTTGGACTGTACCTTCTCTTAGAGAAATAATATGTAAAAATGTGTGTTTTGATTTTTTTCTTATCAAATTCATGCAGACAGGAAAGAACTATACAGGTCAGCTAAAATCTGCTTGCCGCATTTCTGAGGAAGTAGAGAGCAGGTAGAGTTGTTTTAAATAACTGTATAGAAACAGCAGCTACATTTTGTAGTGCACAGTGCTGCAAATACAGAAGTTGTATAGAAGCTCTAGCTTTGACGTTTGAGGATGTGTGATCTGTAGTAATTTTCTCTTATCCACGATTTATTTTGCACATTTACTCCCTTGAAATTAAAAGAGGACACATAAACTTTGTCCAGCTACTTCTACAGTCAGAATTAAGCTTATCTCACAGTGGATGTCTTAAGTGAAGTGTCATATTTTTTAAAGTGATCTCTAGGAAGATCTTGGTACTGTTTTTGTAGAATGTCTGTATATTCTGTTGTGCCTCTTGTCCTAAAACATCTGGCTCACTTTGTTTGGCATAGCACAGAATACTTAATGGCAGATGTGTGTTAATCATTCAGGTAGAGGCTTTTATGTAACCTTTGTGAGACGCAGTTCATCTGGAGACATGTTATATAAATATTAAGATCTACTGGCTCGTATTTCCTGTTTATCTGTTTTTTCTGATTTATCAAGTCTTGGGGAAGTAAGTAATTAAGACAGCATTATTATGTGAATATACTTTTCAGGCATGCTAATTACCTAATGAATCATACTGATTAGGTATTACAGCACATGTCAGGAGAAGTTTTTGACAAGCAAACACTGCAGGGCTTTTGCTCTTTCAGAAGTATTTGCTAGCTTTGTTACTATGCTGGTAACAAAGTCCATGTTGTAGTTACAATAATGCTTCTGTCACCTTTATGGACCTATCAGGTCTGTGGTAACAATACAAAATTGTTACTGCTTTATGTGAGGAGAGTAACCTGTAGGGAATGGATACATAGACAGGGAAGTGTGCGTTCTGAAAAAAATAGTTTCACATACATTATACAAGTATCTTAGAAATCTTAGTATATGCTTCATGGGTAAATTCAAATTTTGCTATTTCACTTAAACTTGAGTCCCAAAAGTTCTGTCCTAACTCGTGGATGTAACCCTACGTCCACACTGCCATCTTCCTTCTCAAGAGTAAACTGGACTGTGTGTTCACCAGAGCAAACACAGTTATCTTTTTCTGCTTCTACAGCAGCTAAGTAGGGAGAGTCAGAATTCTGACTGAAATCTGTCTGCTTCTGTAATTCACAATAAATATGTCTAGTGCTCCTGCAGATGACAAGAAACTTTTGAGAACTTATCCTTGAGGCTTTGTAGTTTCCTGCTGTAATTTAACATGAAATGCTTGTAAAAAAGCAGCCTCTGAGTTTTTTTATACTCCACTTTTTTGTTAATGAAGTGACAGCAGCGAATTGGAGTAATCAGACTTACTGTGCTTGAACAGAGATGTGGCTAGCAGCCAAATTACCTTCTTGTATAAATTATACTATGCCATTACATTCAAAACCTTGTATTCAAGTGCTCTTTAGATAGTTAAGTCCCACAGAAAATCAGTAATGACAACTTCACAATTTTAGAATGATTTAAATGTATGCAAGAGAACTAAAGTTTCACTATGCTGTTTTAAAATAGGGACTGGTATTTTCGGAAACTGCTGTTGCAAACTATGGAGAACAAGGTGTAATGATGTGGTTAAAGAGCATACCAAAGGTTCCTGCCAAGAGGTCGGCTGTTCCGGAGGAGGTAACGTATTTCGGAACGCTTCTAATACTCCTACCTCTGTGTCTCTATTTTGAAGCCACTTTATTACATGGAGAACAAAAAAGATTTAATTTTGCACTGTGATGGAATATTTAAAAGAAGATAGCTTGTAGCAATGTGTGGTTGTGCCGAGTGACAGAGTTAACCAGTAGTCACTGTTACACAGAAAATTTAATTCAGCTGCCTCTTACGGCTGAAGTGTTTGATAGTAGACATTACTTCATGAAAAAGTTGACTTCAGCAGGAAGGACTGAAAGAATGAATATTAAGGGGGAAAAAAAGTGTATCTTAAAAGTATTTAGCACTCTTCCACTAAGAATGTGCATCTTTGACAAATGATCAACCTTTTTTTGTTGTTTTTTCGGTATCTCATGCTGCTCTGTGACAGCTTACTGGTTTTCCTCTGTTAAATGCTTGATGTTTGTGGCTTGAAGGATGGCTTTAAGGCTGTTACAGTTTTCATTACTGAGTAAAAAATGTTACTGTATCTTGCCTGTAAAAGTTTGCACAATCTTCTTTGACATGAACAATTCCCAGCAGTTTAAGAAAGATTAAAATTGTCATTCTTTTGCTAGATCTCTCCTGCGGTATGTTTCCTGCTGTCTCCAGCTGCATCATTCATAACTGGGATAACCATGGTCGTGGATGGTGGCCAGAGTTTGTACAGCCATACCCTAGAAATACCTGGTAAGAAATGGGCTACAAAATAGTGCCCTTCAAGTGACTGAAGTTGGGCAATGGGAGGACACAAAAGTAAAATGTCTAGTTTCTCAATCAACTAAGTAAATTCTTTTATTTGTTTTCCTCAGATCATGACAGATGGCCCTCACCACCAGAAGGAAAAAATTCTGAAATGTTGAAAAAGCTTCTTTCTGGCGAGTTCAAGCCAAAGCTGTAAAAGAAAGAGATTTTACTTTGTTCCCAGTTGCACACTTGCTGATAGTCTCACTTTGTGATCTGGCCTTATTATTCTCAGTAATGATTTTTTTTGCTTATATGTAACTACATTAAGTGCCTTGATTTTTGTTGTTTTATATTTAAAACTTTTGCAAGGCTTTACATTGTACATTTCTTCTCTGAAAACACTCACCCTGAAAACATTCAGTCTTTTGGGAAGGGAAAAGATTTAAAAGACAAATTATCCATTTGCATGGTCATTAAGTAACGAAGAATCCCAGCTAGAAGTGGATAAAAAGAATACTTATTTTGCAATTAAGGTAGCCAAGAGAGAATGTTTTGGAATCCTTCTATTCTTGATATATTTAGGGAGAAGGTAATTTAAATCTTTTACTATAAGTTGCATCAGTTACCCTTGGGGTAAGTGTTAGCTCTACACTATTTCTATTCAGCCACACACTGAGTGTTCAGCAATGGTTTTAAAGACCAAGTAGAGTAAGTATTTCTCTGAAAACAGTTAAAAATAAGGCGGAATACTGTTATTAATGTTTCAAACTAATATGCCATACCATATTGGGAATGTTTTGAATTATTTGCTGATATAATGACATAATGGAGCTAAGCTGGCTGCAACTTAAATTTGATAACAGAATAAGCAGATAATAAATACAGTGATGGAAAACAGTATAGATTCAACAATTTAACATGCAAAATCCGTGGTGTATATTGCAGTGCTCTCTGCAGTATGCCATACTAGTAAAGGAGAAATTCGGAATTCTTCATTTGCCAGTTAAAACACCTTCTATCCATAGCGTGTTGTCTTACATTGTTAACGGATTTTTGTTCATGACTGTCTTTAGATGTGGTTTTTGTGAACAATGCAGAGATGCCATTTAAAAACCAGAAATCTTGTAATACATCACTTGAAGAGGCTATATTTGTAAATTTTTTATTCACTTTAAGGGAAATGGTCCTATGTCTGCTAACTTTAGGGAAAATATAAAAAATAAGTAATGACTGTGTTTGTTTGCCGTAAATTCCTGGAATCAAGTTGCTGCTATAGAAGGGAACTTCTAATCTTCATTTTGGCCTGAATGTAAGAGTCTGACAGTTGTTTGTTATCTGCAAAGATGTTTGACTTCTGTGTCTTTCAGTAGAATATGTGTTCATGTATAGAGGTATATGTAGATTGCTTTTTCATGAAAATTAAATAAATGCCAGTTTTGGTGGGGGAGGAGGAGTTTGAGCCATCACGTGTGTTCTTTCTGCTTTATCCTCTTTCCTTAGTAACGGGACAGTCATTTATGTGGCTGTGAGAAATTGGTACAGAGATAAAGCCAACTTTTTTCAAACCTCTTGTGCAAGGTCTATTTTCATTATTGCAAATATTAGTTCAGGGTACTCAGCAAGAGGATTCCTGGAAGCAAATGCACCTGTTAGATAACTAACTCTAGAAGCCTAGCCCATTGCATTCAGGTGAAATTATTTAGTTTATTAACCCATTGTTTCAACATTCTTAATGTCTTTCTGGAAAAGAAGGTTAAACATGAATATGCTGGAGATTTGTGGAATTTACTTTCCCTTTATGTTTGACTGTGAGTTTCTATGACACATGTGCACTGTGGATTTAAAGTGAAATGGAAGTGAATTGATTACTGTTGTTATATCGCAGAACTGTTCACTGAAAGATTTGGGTACAAACTTGGAAATAATCAATTTTTAATCTTGCAAATTTCCTCTTTAACTATGCTAGAGTGCACATATTCATAAAGAGGGGAAGTTTATATGTAATGATGGTGAAATTCATCAATTACTTCGGGAAATCATGAGAACGTTAGAAAGGTGAGCATTCTCCTGTGTGGGAGAGGTTCAGTCTGCAATTAGTAAATTCCTTCACAAGTAAAACTATAACAAACCTTTCTGCTTATGCTGAATACAATTTCACCATGCCTTCTTCAACTTTCAGCAAAGCAGTGAATGTACTAAGATGTAAGTTATTTCTTTAGAAGAGGCTGTGTGTACTTTTTTTTTAACTGGCAGGAAGTTGAAACAGGCAGCATTTCTAGAGCTGTAATGTGCTCAGCTTAGTGCAATAGGAGAATACACTCAAAATACTCTAGAGGTAAATCTGGTTTAAAAAAACAGAAAATACATCCTCAGAAGGAGAAGGGATACATCAATGTTCTCTACTTTTTTTTTGCTTTTTCCTTTTTTTCCCCCCAGTAATAATACCACGGTTCCCCCATGAGCTGAAGCTTACTGTGCATAATATTAAAATGTTTATCACAATTTTTTAGATATTAGGATAGTAACTCCCTTGCTGTAATGGTTTTGCAGTAATCACAGCCTTTTTTAAATTGTTTGTTTGGGGTTATTATTTTGGTTTTTATTTTTATTTTGGGGGGTTTACTTGGTTTTTGTGCTTTTCATCTTCCACCATGGATTACATGAAATGTTTAATTCTCAGAACAGAGGTTTTATTTTGGTCTTGTCTCTTTGGTCCATTTTTATGCAGATTAAAACTATTTTAAAAGTTTTGCAGCACCTTGCAGAAACCCAGTATTGTGTCAACTGGCAGCAAGAATGTTTCAGGTTTCTGCTGTAGTGCTGCAGATAATATCAACTGTAGCAAAACTCTTCCTATGCCAACAGCCCTTGATCAAAGGGCATTGAGAGGTTAAAAGAAATGGGTGTGGTAACAAAAACATCCTTGACCTGTATAAGATTGAGGTATCTGGAGTTCGGAGAACAGGGCTTTATTTTATTTATTTTACAAGGGAGTGAAAGCAACAGTGACAAAAGGGCTAAGGAACTCAGGAAGAATCAAGGAGATTTGCTGACCAAACACTGAAACGTAAACATTTGCTGCACTGTATAATTGTAATAAGCAAAGAGAAGAATGTTAGAATGACAGTTACATTTGCCATTCTGTTAGAAATCTCTTTTTGGTTGCTTTAGTATTTACCTCTGGCTAGGCCTGTGCCTACTCTGCCTATCTCTTAACAGATACTCATTTGATGGATGAATAGGTGCTTACCAGCTGCTACTTTGCTCCACTATCTGGTGTTATATCTGAATATGTGTGATAGAACTTTACATTTGTGACAGCACTGTAGTTCAATGAAGGGGAATTTCTGCCAACTGCATTCACTGTATGTTTTACAGATACTCTTTGTGTTATACAGAATATTGTTCATTCAGGGTATTTATTTAGCATAAAATGAAGTCTGATTATTCTGTGGGTTTACTCAGTGTAAAATGAAGTCTGTGTTGTAAAAATCTTCATTCTTTAAAGATTAACAGTTGTCATGTTTGCTAAAGGGAGAATAGTCTGTGCAGTGTCATTCTGCAGTAACGTCCCTTGTCTGCTTTAAGATGTAAATGAAAAAATACGTGGCAACCATTGCTTGTTACAAGCATTTATGGCTGTGTTTAATCTTCTGAATAGTCACACAGAATATCCCCTATAATCTTTAAGAAAGTGTGCTCTGTACAAGATAGTGTAATTTCATATACTTCTAATCGGCATCTCGCAGTTTCCCCTTGCCATCTCAAATAGCAGCCTTGTGTTAAACGGCTGAGTGCTGCAGACGTTAGGGGAAATGTCTTACTAGTAAAGTCAACAGTGTCTGTATTCTGGGTTACTGAATATGGCTGAGTCTTAAAGGTAAATGAGTTGCTTCATAAACTTCAGTGATGGGGCTGGAGCAGAAAAACCTATCAGTACTACTGCCCAAGATCACTTAGAGTGTGTATTACATTTTTATGAATCTTCCAGCAGTGGGTTAGGACTGTCCTCCCCAAGCTATTTCCTCTTCCTTTCTTTTGGCATCTGCCTTACAGTGATGGTGCATTTGTACTGGGTGGAAGTGGAAATACTGAGATGCAGGCACCTGTTTCCTTCTGTCACGGGAAGGCAGAGGAGCATAGCAGACACGACTAGCAAAGGTTTGAAATAATAGTGCTGTTTGCTCAATGCATGTGAGCTGGATTTAAATTTATAAACAGACCATTGGCCCTCCTGCTGGTGAGGAAAGACTCTGGATCATGTTTTAACATCCTGGCATCACAAACTTTACCCTACTGCAGCTCCCAGAAGAAGCCATTTTGACTTCTCTTATATGCTGTGTCTCTAGCAGCTTGTTCCTTTGTCAGTTAGCCCCTCATTTGATTAAATATACATTAAATTAATCACTAACTTATCCTTTTCTGGATGTAGTTCAAAATGTGGTAATACGGTGCCATCTATAGGAAGGAGTGGTGGGGAGGCAAAGAAACGTGGGAGAAAAAGGAAGAATGATGGCATGGCTCTGAAAAGGGGCTGGTTTGTTCTTTTTTAAAGTGTTTAGAAGCTGTGGCTCTAGTGTTAACTAATAGGCACTTGTTAGCCTTAAGGAATACATGTAGGAGGTAAGAACCTGTCATTGCAATGAGGTATTGAGAGATATTGATTCTGGAATTCAGGGAGAGCCATTCTGCCAGATTTCAGTCAATTGCTTGAGTACACTATCCTGAGATGTGCTTACTCTATAATTTCCACCCCCACACCTCCCAGCTTCTGTCACCTGTACAGGGTTTGAACTGAATGCATAAATAACTAATATATTTTATTGGAACTCCTGTCAGCTATTTTTTACTGTTATTTTCTATATCAGCAATTACACTATTCCTGTAAGATTTATTTTGCTCTGGTAGCATGACACATGATCCCAGAACCATGCCCCTGGGTTTGGGCTGAACTCAGTGTGAGCCAGTGTCATAAGTGCTGGTCCTTGATAGGTATTTTTTTTCTCAAAATCAATATTTAGCCGTTTATCCTGTCCTGGTACTGAAGATGCTCTGATTTCAGGATTATGGCATGATAGCACTGATGCCTGTCAGGATGTACATCACCTCTGCAAGGCACTCTTGGGATGGTGCTCTGTGCTGTGCAGGCTTTGTGCAGCAATACAAAGGATCACATGGGCAGAGGAATGTGGGATGATTTTCCACAATCCTTGCTGGCTTCTTCTGGAGGAAAGAACTTTGACTTCAAAACCTACTATTTACTAACCCCTCCTCCATCAGTGAAATCCATTTGCAAGATGCTAAAGCTGACAAATGGCCATGAAATGGAACATTAAGGCAAGGGAAACACTGGTTGTGTTTTCAAAGCTGTGTAAGCAGCTGTGGCTCATTGATTTTGCTTGATGGTGCAGGAGCATCACACGTCAGCATTTTCTTGGCCATTTCCCTATCGTTTAGCAGAAAAGGTCACCTTTTTAACTTCCTAGTTAAAGACTCTTGGTCATGACAAGTTGTCTTGTGAACACCACTGACAATTTTCCCAAGTGTGGAGCAAAGTGTCTTAGCTTTGAGATGACTACATCTCCTGCATGATGGCTCTGGAATCAGTGATTCAGTGCCTTGTGCCTTTCTTGGATGTGCTTCATCAGTTGGTATTCAGCACTGTCCTCTTCAGTGCCTTTTAAAAAAAACATGACAGTATTTGTTTTTATCATTCTCTGCAGCCTATTTTGGTTGAAGGTCTCAAAATAATCAGGTTAGGGACCTTAATGGGTAATTATTTAATTTCATATGTGGTTCCCACTGGAAGCTGACATGTAAATCTTAAACTTCTGTTCAAGTATTATGTCACAGGTTTGTTAAGGGTGATCGAAGTAGCCCCCAACCCTTGTTTTGGGTAGATTTTTGGGGGCTTGTCCAGGATTTGCAAACCTCTTGATGTCTTACAGGTTAAATACCTCTTACCACATGCCCAGAAAGCAGCATGTGAGCAGCAGCTCAGCGGGGTTTACTGAGCTATAGAGTCAGGTGCCCGGGCACAGGTCACTGCCGCCTCTGTACAGCTCTGTGTGAGCACACAGGGCCTGGCAGTGTCTCAGAGGGCACCCGCTAAATATGCACAGCTCATTTGTGCATCTCATACACAATGCTTCATGCCTGTAAGGTTACTGTTACATCTGTACAAAACTAATTACAGTGCCATGCTATTATTTACAGTCATCGGCTACTTAGACATCGACGGTAGCTGTAATAGCTGTCTGCTCCCTATCAGGGACTGCTTTCTCGCTGATTAATTGAGGATAGAATCCTTCTTCCTTGCATGTATTGCCTTCCTGCGGGAAGCAGGTGGCTGCTGCAGAGAGCGGTCAGTCTCTGCCGGGAGAAATGGGCGACCTGAAGGCGGCAGAGCGCCGTTCTGAATTGTCCTAAAAGCGTGCACAGCCCCTGTAAGAGGCAAGTCAAGGCAGCGTGTCCTGCGCTGGACTGCGGTCGGGGCCTGGCAGAGGCGGCGGATTTGTGCAGTGAGCAATGGCAATGGTAGTACGGCCGTGCACCTTTCCATCCAATTCTCGCACGGCGCAGATCCCGCAGCCGCGGAACGGCCCTAGGCCGGGTTTCTTTTACGCTCGCCTGTCTGGGACCGGCAGCCGCTCCCGACAGTGCAGAGGCAGCGTTAGGAGCCACAGGGCCCCGGTGCGCTCGGCCCGGGGGTGCCGCGGAGGGTCCCGAGCGGGACTCGAACCCCCGGCTAGGGGCGCGGCGCGCACGCGCCCCCGCAGCCCCCGGGCGCGCGCCGCCCCCTCGCCGTGACGCCGCCGCGCGGTGACGCCTCGCGCTCCCTCCCCGTCACGGGGCCCGGCGCGCGCGGGGCGGAGCTCGCGGG
>VWZT01006494.1:1118349-1171869 GCA_013397055.1 Pachycephala philippinensis
CCCCGGGGCGGGTTTGCCCGGGCGCCTTGGGGGGCCCTGGGGCGGCCCCGGAGTCCCGGAGGTGCCCGGGCCGGGGGTAGCACGAACCCGGCCCGGTGCAGGTGGAGCTGCGCGGCGGTGTAGTTGTTTGTGGTGCCGGGAGACACACGTTAATGTTACTTACTTACATTACTGCTGCAGTATCTTAAGTGTTTTACGTGCCTTACGAGTATTTCTCTGTCACCCTAAACCTTCCCGTGATTGCTCGCTGATGCTGTGGTTTCTCGTCTTTGAATTGCTCTGCAGTGGCAGTGCTGTGAATTGGGTATGTAGGTCAGATTCTGCGAGATGTTTTTGTCAGGGGAAAAAGTGAATGTTGGATTATTTATTCCCGTGTTGCTTTTGAAGTGCATTGCAGCACTCACGAGGTTGGGGGAGTTTTTTGTTGGTTTTTTTGGTTTTTTTTTTGGTTTTGTTTTTTTCCCCTTCGTTTCTCTTGCTTCATAAATCTGGTTTTAGTTTTTGGCTGTGGCGTTACTGAAGATCAAAGCGCTAAATTAGCTGAGCACTTCTAAGCTGTATTGTATCATGAAGTGTCCTCTAAGAAGGTGGTAAAAGATAATAGAAGCCTGCCTTGAAATAAGGGGGATTTCTAGTCTGTGCAGAAAATGTCTCAACTACAACGTTTCTTTTCTTTAAACAATGCAGCACGTTGCAGAGCGTTAGAGGCCTTCGGAATTGCATTGCTGTGTATATGGCAGAGACGTATTAGCAGAGTGAATGTCTACAGGCTTGTCTTGCACAACATCCTTGGGTTCTCTCGTGGCAAAGCATTTAGTAACGGAATACCCTAGAAAGTGTTCTTTCCTATGGAATTGCCTGTGGATGTTTTTAAGGGGAGGGACATTGGTGAGCTAGTATTTATGCCACACTGAAAAACCTTAGAATGATTTTTTTCCGTTGCTATTTTTTCCTGCTTCCAGCTATACCTTTCCTTACAGTGACTTTGTAATTAACTGATTTCCTTATAAATCTGTTTAAAAACCAGAATTTGCTGTAATTCCTGTTTCCTTTACATTGTGTTCTATCATGACTGTCACCAGTATGCATTGAACCCAGATGTGATTGAGATAGTGAAGCTGTATATAGTTAATTTGATTTTTTCCCCCAAGGTTTTTTTGTATGTTGATAAAGCAGAATAGGAAGATAACGTTTGTCAGATTGACTCATTGCTTGAGAAGAAAAATCTGTGTAGAGTTTGGTTTGATGAACTCTGGGTTGGTGTTTGAACAGGTGGTTTACCTGGCACTAGCAGAAGACTAAGGTGAAGAAAACAGATGGTTTTGCATTGCTTGCCTTGGCTTGCTGAGATTTCTAAACTGTCAGAGGAACCTTTTTTTTCGAGATAGCTTGGTAATCTTAGGAGTTTTTGTAGCAAATGTTACTAGGTAGAGAGCTGTGACAGAATTTATTAACGTGGTGAAATAAGCATTATGTTGTTTAGTATCAGTAAGCAAGCTTTTTTGTTTTGTTTTTACTTTATGCTGATAAAACTAATTTATGGTAAAAATGAATAACCTTTCGAATTTGGTCTTAAGATGTGTCAGTGGTTCTTTGCTATGATTGTTGGGAAAGCTAGTCAGTGCTCAGGCTTGTGGAATTTAAAGCCTAGTGATGCTAAATGCAGGAGAGATTGTTTTATTATAAAGTTGTCTCTGAAGAAAACAAGCAAATTGGTCAAGCTGTAAGTTTAGTCCACAGTTAGAGTTTTTACTTAACGTTTTTTCCTGATCATTTCCTAAAAGAAGTTGTTCATATTTAGGAACAAATCAGAATTACTGGTTTTTAAAACATTGTCATTAATAAGAAGTATTTATGTAGAACTATGGAGAAAAAAGCTTTGCAATCTTGGCAATCTTAAGTTTTGTATTTTTTTCTTTCCTCTTTACTGCAGGCTGACTTTTTACTTCAGCAAACTAAATCAAAAGTAATGAGTTACATGTAATCTGTTTTTGTGACAAGTTGTTCAGTGGCTCTCTAACTGGGCATCCTCTAAGCTTAAAAGTAATGTTTTCTTATAAAATGCAGCCTGACTATGATAATGGATTGATTTCCTTCATTTATTACCTGTCTTCTACAACACACAGCCAAGGGTGTTCTGATCTATGGAGAGGTACCCATTTAGTTTGGAGTAATTAACATATTTTCTAGTAATATCTTCTTAGATGTTTTGTACTACTAACATTATCCTTTACTTGGACTGTTGGGAGAAAAAGAAATGAATGATGAAAATTTGACTGATTGATGTAGTTAAGTACATCTTAAATACATTTGCAGAAAATGTCATGTGTTTTCATATGCATGACAAGCTAATGTAAATATATATATATTGCCTAGTGACTCTAGGTTTATCTAATTAGCAAACTATTAGATTTGCTCTCCTGAAAGTTTAATTTCTAAATGTAAGCTTTTACAATTCTGAAGTAGAACTGACACAGTATTAAATAATAATTTTAAAAAAATCTGTGTATTCTATTAAACACATTTAATTTTTCTGTGGGAAGAAAGAAAAACCTCTTTAGGAATAAATACTACTTTTGCTCTTTTAATATTTTGGTATTTTGTAGTGCTGAGGTCAAAATAAATCATGTATACTATAATTGCACACAGCTTGCAGAATAACATTGGAAACATGGGAACACGTTCAGAATGCAGTATGTTAGTTGTGATTCATTTCTCACTTCGAGTTCTTGGCGTGACATCTTGATTTAATAACATGACAAATGCAATTTATGGCTCTATGTAAACCCATTTTCTGAGACTAAACATGCTTATTTGCAGGTTTTTCTGGGATGTTTTAATATATTCACCTTAAATGTAATCTTTTAGAAGCTGCAGGAAGATTGGTGGCAGTAAGAAAAGGAAAGATGGAGTTCTATATTGTGATATTGCAGGGATTTCCCTGGGAAATGGGAACCACTGCTCTAGAGATACTTGACCCACAAATACATGTGGCATAGTTTAGGGCCCAGCTTGATGAGGTTATTGGAGGTTGGACTTACTTGAGCAAGGCCAAAGCAGAAGTATCTGCACTGTCCTTTAAAAACCAGGAGCTGGGAATTGGTAATGCAGGGAGGCCTGTAGAGACATATCTTTGTCCCATCCATTTGTGAAGTCTTACTTATTTGTACTTCTGTATCTCAAATTATTGCATATTTTTTAAGATATACTAGCAAACTTTATCTCAGTTTTTCATGTGAGAGGAAAATAATTTTCTTTAGGCTAAAGTATTTTTTCTTTACTGTAACTTTGTTTTCAGCCATTTTTTTCTTCGAATCCTTCACAATATCTTTCTCACTTCTCTTTCTGTATTTCCATTTATCATTTGTCCATTTTTGTGGGTTATCTTCAGCAGTAAAAGATGCTGTTTTGTTTTCCTGCGGTGATTTGTGCCAAGTACACTAGCAATCTGACAACAGCAATGTACTAAAATTCATATGCTTCAGATGTTATATTGGAAAGACTGTACTTTTGACGCTCAGGTATGATAACACTGATGAACATTTCTCATTTGGATGAAGGGAGAAATGATTGATGTGTAAGAAGGGAAGGGATTTCATGAGGTCAGCCCCCACCAGAAGCAGAAGGAAATATGCTGAAATCATGTGTGACAGATACTTGTCTGATCTTCTCTTAAAAAACTCAGAAGAGGGGAATACCACACCTCTTCACTCGTCTATTTATAGCTCGTACATGACTGTTATTGTTGTTAGGAGGCTTTTCTTAACATTTAACTTAACTCTGTCTTGGTGCTAGTTAAGCCAGTTAATTCTCCTCCAACTCATATTACTCATGCAGGATAATGATTTCTGTGCTCTTTTCACCAAGTGTTTGCATACATGAAGACTCTTCCTCTGTGTCCTTGTATTTCAGACTTTTCTGTATTGAACTGTGCAAACAGGATTTTTGTTGTTCACTCTCACTGTGCTCTGTGTGATTTGTCTGTATCTTTTTCAAAGTTCTACAGACAGTTTTTGAGCAACAGAGTAATTAAGTTACTCTGTAAGTAGCAGAAGTAACATGATGGCCTTATTAAAATGTCATTCTAGGGTGTGTGCATGCAGGTATGGCTGAGTTTTGTTTTTGTTTTGTTGTTGGGGCCTTTTTTTTCTTGCCAACAGCATCCGGTTCTTGCCTCCTGCATTTGCTAACACAGGAGCTCATACTAGTGTTTGTTGTATCAGTTATCTCTTTCTTCATATATATTGGAGTTCATATGAACTGGAGTTGTCTTTCCAAGGAGGATACCTTATACTGTATTGAATTCAATCTTTATTTTGGGTTAGTTTTCTCCTATTAAGCATTTTTAGACTTAGCAGTGTATGCACTTGCTGCTCTTCCATATCTCTCTACCAGCACATGCAATCCCAGTAGCTTTTGAACATAAGCCTGCTCTACAACAGGAAATTTGATTGAGGACAAGTTCTCCCAGGGTTAGGCACAGCTTCTGTTGGCAGAAGTGTGTCCTTACTGATCTGTTTTATACATATGCTGTCTTTTGAAGTAAATCATATTGCTGAGGTAACTTCTGGCAGCGTAACTGTACCTGAACAAGCCTTTTGCCGTTTTGAGATGTCATATGGTCCAGTGACGTAGCAGAAGAAATTTTTATCCTATAAGCATGCTTTATTGGAAGAATTGCAGTCAGCTATGAAACAGGTGTGTTCAACATGTTCCCTGGTTTCAGTCCATGTTATCTGACTTATGTAAATGATTTTACCCATAATTTTTGAGGCCAGATCATAGATGCGGCAAATTTTGCCATTCCTTCAGCAGTGCGTTCTTCACAAAAAGTTAAATGGACACCAATAATGATTATTAATGAAGACCTTTTCTAGTTTTTTGCAGGAGGAAGCAGTCAAGCAGTCAATGTTGATTACCTCTCACCTGTCCTTAAAATTATTTAAAAATAATTTAGACAAGAGGTCTGTAAATGCTAACAGTTGCAATGTTATGTTACCAGAAGTAACTATGGTCTCATCTTTGAACAAACATTTGAAAACTGGAAAAATCTGGATCAATCTGTTTAAATTTATAATAATAAAAAAAAGAGAACAGAGAGCTAAAATACTGACACAAACAGAAATTAAACTTCTAAAGAAAATCTAAAGAAAATACAGCATTCTATTGAAGAGCATGAGGATTGTTACCCTAAATATTTTATTAATGTAGTGGCTGAAAACTGGTGAAGTTCAACCTGTATTTAAGTGTTGTTTTGTCACACTGACTACATGTATTTTTCGCAGTGCCACAATTTTTGTAACTCCAGCATAAGACTTCTTTTTAAAAACTAAAATCAGTTTGAATAGCAAACCCCCATGGGAATTTTGGGGTTTTTTTCCATGATGGCTTGATGATAACTGTCTTGGTATACAGTTGGGTTTATAAAAGTGTTTTTTCCACTGCTGGTAGCAGTAAGCACAGTAACTTCAGGCAGGGATGAGGTGGGTAATGTAATGACTTCTTAATGACTGACTTAACCAATGCCTTCCTGCAGAAAGTTCCTTTATGGAATATCTGTTATGCTTCTGTGATACCCGGCACTATCACGAATACTGAATGAGACTTTCAAAAGAAAATTTTTATGTTATTGGTGAACTGTCTGTCAAGTTTTAGGTAAAATCTTAATCTATGATAGAATCAAACAAAAGATAATCCAGTATTCGGCCCTCAATGAGCATGAATGAATGTTTATGGAAGAGTGAGAACAGTGTAAGCATACTTAGCTTGAATATTCTTTCAATCCCTAATTATTTTTAGTAAAGGTTGATTCTCAATCTGGTATAGTTTTTGTGTAGCTAGTAATGTTTGAAATTTTTTCTCAGACTTCTTGTGTGCAGCTAAATAAATGTCTAGCATCCAAATATCCTTTCTTAAGAAATTCTGTAGGTATGTTAGTGGTTCTAGTAAAAACTACTCTTTTTTTTAAACTTTTTAAACATTTGTACCGAGTTCCTTTGGTGCCACCTTTCTTTTGGAGGAGACTGGACATTCTCTGTCTATTATAATAATACATCTCTCTGTTCCTTGTACAATTTTGTAGCCCTTTATCACTTTCTCCCCACACCCAAATGTTACTGAAACCAGAGTCCTAACGTGACTGTTTCTTTTCCCCTGTAGAACCCATTCTATGCCTTTGATTGTACCTTTCCCTACTTTGCTACATCCTCTTCTGGAGGTGAAGGTCCCAGGAATGCTAATGGTGTTAAAGATGTGAAGACAGTGATCTGTTTCACACTTTCTGTTCATAATTTCTAACACTGGCTTTATTTCTGAGTGTTGGCAGTATTCAGTGTAAAGTCCATTGGTTTCTTATGTGCCAGGTTGGAACCACTGCTCTCCTTCCTTGCCTCCACTCAACTTGCATCACTTTCATTCATCAATGCTGGTAATTACCTGTTTTATTGCTCAGTCCTCTCTCTGATAAAGACCACCACCTCTACTGTAGTCAGTCCTCTCCTTGCTCTCCCAAATAACAGGTGTTTCAGAAAGCTCCTGTTTCTTGGATAATTTAGAATATGTTGAACAACACACACTGTTCTGGAGGCCCACTGGTATCCTCCTCCTTCCTTGTGAAAACAGCTGTTTGTCCTATGTCTTCTATATTTTGGCCAATTTATTCATGCAAGGTACACCTTCTTTCTGATACTGTGACTGCAAGAAAGCCTTTGGTGAGACCTCTCCAGCACCATAAATCCAAGTAGACCGTGATACTGAGTGAGGTCAGTTCTTTATACACGTACACAGAGTGCACCAAGATTTGAAAGTGAGGATCTCTTTTTGGAACAGCCATATCTGCTCTTCCCTGCTTTATCACAATTATGCATATGCCCATTATTTGTAGTTTATTTGTTATATGTCACACTTAATATTGTGTAATTTCCTGAAATCCCTGCATTATGCGTGTCGTCTTTTAGAGAATCTTTTTAAAAGATCCAGATCTGTGCAGTGGCCAAGAGGGTTGACTCCAGCATGAGTTCTTCCTCCCTTCTTTGTGTTGGCATTGATACTGTAGAAATGTGAGACTAGTTAGATAGGCTGATTATTAATTAAAACGTAAAATAAATCTTTTCAGCAGGATCATCTGTTGGCTCTGGATCTGCTTGTCGTTACGTTTCAGCTGGACAGCAGCAGTTACTGTAGATAAACAGGACTGCTGTCTTGACACAAATGCAACCTTAACAGTGGACCAGTTGTCTTAAAGGTGATAGTTAGAAGTGGGCACAGACATAGTAATCCTTTCTCTGGAACTTTTGAGTCTATAGTTAGTTTACCTTATTAGCTGTGTTTATGAGGGTGCTTACATTTTTATGACTTGAGGTAAAAGTATAATAATAAAGCATCATAGATGTCATTGTAATTTTGTACCCACTGCTAAGGGCTGTGCTAGGGCAGGTGCAAGAAGGAAACCTTATGACAATACTTTGTCTTTGTGTCTTGCATTTAATTCTGGAGTGCTTCGACAAACCTAGGTTTCTATTTTTACGTTTTGGTGTAAGTGTTATTATGAGGGTTTGGGTTGAATTACGATTTTTTCTGATTCACAGGGAGCTAAAGATTATTACCAAAGTGTAAAGTGACAGAGAGTTTGTGCACTTGATAGCTTAGCAGTGTCTTAATGTGTTGGCCTCTGTGAGTCATCCAGTTTAAAACACAGTGCCTACTGCATATGAGTAGCAGTTTACAAACTTGTCCATTTAGACCTGCTCGTTGAGACCTGCTCGCTACAAAAATGCTGCACAATCATGTAAAAGAATATTTGGATTTTGCATAGTATGTGTTACCTATGCAGGTACTCAAGGTTTTCTCAGTTTCCATTAATGTATATTAATTACACAGTTACTGTCTTCTTGGTGGTATTATTGAGCTCTCTGTACAGTTCCAAGTGTGAGAGGTCTGAGTCTGTCCATATCTGGGGTTCCCTGGTTCAATTCATAGCTCTTTGTTGTTGCATGTTTTATTCTTGAATTGGAGATGGATTCAGGAGTGTTTTTTCTCTGCTGTGTTGGAAATCTGTATGGCTTATGAATGTCTTATCTATTTAAATATTCCATGTTAGTGTATTATGAGAATTTTTTTTTTGCATTTTATGTTTGTTTTGAGGATAGAAAAAATGAACTGACTGAATGTACAAAACTAATTTGAATTATGATGAGAAGAGCATGTGGGGTACTTAATGAGGAAGAATTGAGTGTGAGCCAGGAAATGCATTTTAGGCAGAAGCTCCAGGTGCTGGTGCGTCATTGGAGTAGGAAAACATTATAGCAAGGCAGCAGAAGATGAGAAAATTCATAGTTACGTTACTGTACTCTGGATTTCCTCAGTGTATCACTGCCTTGAGTAGTGTGCAGGAACAACTGTGCTTTGAGGAAGGAGTAAGATAGTATATAACAAAGCCTGTTCACTGAGGAGGATTTCTCCTTTATTTATTGCAAAATTTGGAAGATGGAGACTAATTGAGACTGAGATGTCTTCATGGTGAAGACACAAAAGTGTCCTTGGAGACTTAGATTCTGTTCTTACTGGCATCACAGCAAAATGCTGGGGGGTCATATTAATCGGAAAGGCTCATATGTATCCTTGCGTTCATTTTTTTTGGTACTTGATTTGAAATGGTGGTGATTTGATTTGCAGCCATAATTAAAACTCAAAACTTCTGCAGCTTCGAAATAGTTGAGTTTTGCTGTGAATGGAAGATTCTGTCAAATATGATGGTTATACTGAAGAAAAACAAAGCTTTGCAGTTTCGGTACCTGAAGATAGATATTAAAACTGGGTGTAGAAATAGAGTGGGTTTATTCATCTGGCTTATTTCCCAAAATACTTGTATTTCAACCCATCACAGTCACAAAACTGGAAGGTTAACTGAAAAGGCAGAATTAGTTACTGGAGTTTAAGGAGGTGCTTTCTTCTGTATGTCCTCAAAAGCCCTATCTGACTGAGGACTTGTGTGTCATCACTCTTGTACATTAATTGAAATGCTCCAGTTGGTTGCAATACTCAGTTACTGCTGGAAGACTGCATTTTTTTCTAATGTACTTTATTTTTGCTCATAGAATATTGTTGATAGAAGTAGTTTGTGATAGGTTTACTCTTAGTGAATGGTTACTCTTATAATCCATTTATTTGTCACTGGTTATAGCATGGTCTTCCATTCTTAGAGTAGTGAAGGTTGGAGAAATCATCAATACTGGTAGTGCTGGTAGGATTAAGTTCGTGTGCTGCGTACAGTTAGTTCTTTGGCTGAACTGGTGATCTCAAGTGCTGTCACAAGGAGGAGAATTAAACTGTATTCTTTTAGAATACATGCTGTGAGCTGTCTGTTGAACAAAAACCGCTCCAAACAGTTATCTTCCTGTAGGATCTTGGATAGAGGACATGCAGTTTTGTGAGGATTTGTGGTGAGGAATATTTTTTTGTTGTAACACCTCTAGCCCATCTTCACAAATATTTGGACTTGTTAGTTGTAAGTTTGGAAAAACCTAACATTTTTAGCTGAGAGCATAGCACCACTTGATATTTTTGGAAGGAGACACAGAAGCAGCTAAATCTGATTATGACACTCACTGTAGTGCATGTTTCATGGGATTCTAGAGTCTAAAACTTTCATACACCTGGTTTTGTTTGAGACACCTTCTATGCAGCTACTCAGTTCACATAAGACAGTAAATTAGGATAAAGTTACAAACATCACTGAAGTGTTTTTACTGTGTGTGTTTGTGGACACTCTAATGTTACCTTAATTACTGAGTTAGCTTTAAACATTTTTATGATGTGGATAGCACTAAGCAGTTTGTTTAGCGTATAGCCCAGCTAATGGTAAGGAACATGTTCTTCATGTTGTGGTGCTCTGAGGCTTTCTGCCATGATGCTGCTGATAAATTTCCAAGATGCCGGAGTGCTCTGGAGGCAGAGATGCAGTTATTTGTAGCCCAGTGAACTGTGTCTATTACTTATTGACATACCTTTGTGAGAAAATCTGGTCCTGGATAAGAGAGGAGGACGAGCAGTCAATTTGCAGCCAGTATGTTCTGTTGCAAAATTGGCAGCACTAACATATTTTGCAAGGCGTCACTGTGGTGTCTGTCTGCAAGTTTCAGCTGCTGTGACCCTTCCTCAATTTAAAATTTTTAAATTTAAAAATCGTGAACAGATCTTAAGAAAGCATCATGACTTTCAAGAAAGATTTGCTTGATGTATCAGCCAAGTAATTTTTCAGTTAGGTAGAGAAATGAGTTGTCAAGTGCTTTGACTGCTGCAGAGGCAATGACAGGTACAGGAAATACACAAGTTCTGTAAAACTCAAATTAGGTGAGGAAAGAGATCTTGTTGAGGAAAGTAGATGTTTTCCTGTTTGAGGCCAATTACAGTCTTATCTTTTTCATGTACTTGAAACGGAGTGGGCCTATGAAAGGTTAGCTAATAGAGACTCTTGATACTGCTTGGAAAGAAGAGGTTCATTCAAAGCAGGAAACTTGCATTTAAGTGTCTTGAAACTCTAAATATGCTTATCTCTCCCTATCAACTGTAAAGGAAGTGTAGAGAGATTAGCTTTCCTAGACTACGGTTACTCTTTGTGAATATTGCTGTAAGTGTTAAGATATTTATCTCAAAAGCCTAATTTTGCTATAAACTCATCTTCAACTGCTTCTTTGCATTTTTATGAGAATAGTCCTTAAAAACTCTGTCTTTACATTCTCAAACCTTCCAGCACATTGTAAGTTTTTCAAGTCAAAATCGTGGTTCAAACTGATAAATGTTACATGACTCTGTCAAATTACAGGTTATAGAACAGGAGGAACTAGAGATTTAATCAGAATGAAGTTTTGCTATTGTCACTGGGCACATTGGATCCTCTAGTTAATTCTGAATTCTGGTTCTCAACGTAATTTGAGTGTGAGCTGCATTTAGGGTGCTAGAACTGACCACACTGATTTTCGAGGTTTTATTCTCTGTGGAACTGGGAGGGCACCATCCATAAATGTTTTTTGTGCAAGTCTGGTCTGTTTTATTGGTTTGGGGGCTTTTGTTACTTTTTTGTTTGTCTATGTATTAAATTGAACTCTGGAAGGAGTACAACTAGTAACCATTCTTTTCATAAAATAAATGAATCCCAAATCATGTCTGTAGCTGTATAGCTGAGGTAAGTCTGCATGCTCCTGTGAGCTCAGTGAGACATAAATACACTTTTTTTTGCTTGCCAGGAAGATTTTAAAAGTCTTCAGTGTAAGAAATCTCAAGTCTGCACATTGTAGAGATACCTGATACCTCTGTAGTAGCCACAAAGATTCTGATGCTTCAGCCATCCCACACTTGCCGTCTGCAGTCTGCACAGAGCACTGTGCCTGTAGGTTGTGTACAGAAGCAAGATGGCTTCTGCATACACTGCATTTTTATGCACACAAGGATTCCATTATGCCTCTTTAATGTGGTATTGCACTTATGTTAGATAATTACACATTGTGATTAATAATTCTTCTCAATTGTTTCTTGCTAACACCATCCAATCTTGTAGCTGCAACTTTTTTTCCAATTTCCTAAATGATTGTCTTTATGTCAAAATGCATTCAATGTAAAAACATTACTGAGTGAATGTAATAGACCACAATATTTAGACTTGCATGAAATACAGCTTCTAATTGTGGGTGATGCCCTCCTAGTTACAGGGAGGATAGAAGTTCAGAAAGCAGTCCTGTCAGTTTTACCACCATAAATGGAGTTCATCTCATTTGTAAAGTTTTTAGTATTATTTTTAATTAATAATAAATGGAGAGTAACCACAATAAATTATTATATGTATTTTAAACACTTAATGGTATTTAAATACATTTTACTGGACTGTAACTGTTTTCGAACGTGATTCAGGTCATTTCCTTAAGCCATAACTTGTCTATCTTGTTGTGCCTGCCTGATCATTGTGGGTCTCCAGGGGCCTGCAGTGGGAATCATGTTCATTGGTGTTTTCTGCTAAGTAGGAATATGGATGTCTTTTATTTTAATCCATCAGCTGAATTTCCTGTTATTTAATTGAGGTTTTAAAGCAAATAACTCAAATATCATGTGATATTTAACCAAATATGTTGAAAAAACCTGTGTAGGATAATTGCTGCAGTTAGTTCTGTTAACTAATCTGTAATTATTTCAAGACGACATATTTTGCTTGGCAGTAGTAATAAACCCTGAAATTGAGGCATTTGCTGTGTTTTGCGTTTATTACTATGGTAAAAACCAAGCTAAGTATTGTAGTATTTTATTGTCTCTTTCTGTGATAAGAGCAATTGGCAGCTTTTGGACCCTTTCCTTTATCATTCTCAGTTATTTATACAGTATTTACAATCCACTAGAATCTTCTCGTTTTCCAGGTATTTCCAAATATTTGCAAGAATGATCCAGAAAACAAAACCATTCCTTTTGTGAAGAGTCTTAGCCTTAAAAATCCCTGGATCGTGAATTTTAAAAGTTTGATTTGAAGCATATTACATACTGCATTTTATCTCTTTGTTCTTGTTGGTGCTGAAATTTCTGTTCCACTAACGCTATGGTGTGGTTTGGACTTAACCTCTTCATTTTTTTTCTCAAAACTGGAACAAAAAATGAATGCTGGCTGTTTCTTTCTGGTTTTTTATCACCACTTGCAAATTCACTATCTAAATTCAGTAAACACATCTGAGGGTTTTTTTACCCCTTAATATGTTTTTATTAATAATTTTTAAAAAGTGTTAACTTTGAGTGAGTTGATTGCTATTATTTTATGAAGCTCATCATGCTCTTAGAGGTTGCTAGCTCATGGTACTGTTTAAGGTTGTTTGGTCTCTGTACAACAGGTTAAAATAGCTTGGGGTGCTGAATAAACTGGTTTAATTAAAAGAGAGTGAGAAAATTCAGGGCAAAGTTTGGATGTATATCGACTAAGCTACATACAATCAACAAGACTTAAAACACTTTTTAAGATAAATCCAAGTACTTTTGCAGGAAATAAGCCAGAAATGTTCTTTCGCTGAAAATGTATTAGATGTGTTTATGTTTCTGTCAAACAGTCATTCCAGTGGTAGAAGGGTTTAGTTCAGCTGTTCAGGATGGAATTGTTGAATGCTGGTAACTATGGAAAACCATGTAGTGAGGTGCTGTGTGTAGCAAGGTGGGCGTCGGCCTCTTCTCCCAGGCAATTAGCAGTAGGACAAGAGGAAATGGCCTCAGGCTGTGCCTGGGGAGGTTCAGGTTGGACGTCAGGAAGAATTTCGTCACTGAAAGGGTTGTCAAGCATTGGAATGGGCTGCCCAGGGAAGTGGTGGAGTCACCATCCCTAGAAGTGTCCAAGAAATGGCTGGATGCGGCACCTGGTGCTCTGGTTTAGTTGTTGTGGTGGTGTTTAGTTAAAGGTTGGATTTGATGTTCTTGGAGGTCTTTTTCAACCTTAATGATTCTGTGATTCTATAAGGTAAAAACAGGGGATTACTGTTTCTGTCTGGTGTTACCCAAGTCCAGGACAGGACTCAGTCATTCCTGAATTACTTCCCTGGTCATGAGAGATGCTGCTCTAGATTGTCTTCCTTGCTCTGAGGTGTCAGCTGGCAGGGCTTGGTTGGTTCTGCTGTTTTGCCAGTCTCTCCTAGCACAGCACAGCTGGGTGGGCACTCTCAGTGAGTCCTGTCCAGTGCAGTTAACCTCACAATTGGGATGAACTAAGGGGGGAAGGAAGTGCTTCAGAATAGAAGAGGGCACATGGGAGAGAAAGAACTGAGGAGAGTATCACTGCTCTGTGGCTCATGCCCTTACTGGTGTGCTGTTGATAGACAGGTTTCCTCCCTGCTGGCTTTCAGACCTAAAGATTCCTCGAGGTGTGCAAAGAAGGCTGGAATCAAATATTTCAACAGATATTTCCTAAGAAGCATTTATCCATTCATTCCCTTGCAGTATATTTTAATTTTAAAAGATCCCATAGTACTGTGACAGGAATAATATTTCTTTTATGTAATTCACCCCGCTGAACATACTTTGTAATGTTCCAAATTTGACCCACTGAGTCCTACTTTTTGTTTTGTTTTGCAAATGTTACCTTAATTTAGCAATGTATCACTGGCTTTTGATTTGGATTAGTTTAATCTTATTCTCCCTTCTCTGCTTTCCCTGTGAATACCTTTTTTATGTATTATTACAATATGTTCAAGATCTGGGTTTTTCTAAAGCTGATCTCACATCTGATGTGTTACTGTTAGACTTTTTCTCGTCACCATTCTTCAAGTCTCTTTTTTTCTGTCATTCATGATTTTGTGCTACTGCTGCTGCTTTCATATTCTTTGAAAAGGATGGCTTTTTGTCCAGTGTTCATTTGTGTGTATGTCCATATACAATCCTCTTCTTTATGTTCATTTCTATGGAGTTACCTTCTTTTAGGTATCTTCTAACATCTTGTAACAATACTGATTGCTGTGCTTGTCACACTATGTAGTGTCATTATCGTCATTTATGCCAACAGTTGCTTTGAGTTATGGAAAAGGCTACAGAAGTTCATATTTAAGTATTACTCTTTGTCTTGTTCACAGATAATGTGTTTATTTTTTTTTAAATAACAACCTTAACAAGCAGTGCTGCACATTATTTTGGTTAAAGGTTAAGTAGGTATATGTGACTAGGTGATCACTTGAGATTTTGTCAGCCTTGCTTGCTGTGATTTATAAGAGGTTGGTTGTGTGAGACCAAGCATTTGATTTGTTAAAAATAACATTTTTAGAGTAAAACCATTTTATCTGGCTCATTCTTCTTGCTGTGAACTAAAATTTTGTAGCCTTACTTTATATTCTGATTGTCCATTCTACAGTCTGAAAAATCACCTGTGAAAGCTCACTCTTCATTTTTACTTGGCTCTTTTTGCATAATCTATTATAGACAAGGGTGTCTCTGAATAGCAATGCAAGCAGATAACTGTTTTCATGTTGTTTTGGTTTAACTTGCTCATGTCTAATACAGAGTCTACTTTAATCTTTACCTGTGTTTGAAATGATTACAGGGTATCTTTCTTCTTATGAGTTCACATTATGTCATTTTGCTGTGCTATAAGGGTTGGAAACCATTTTTCCTTGCACTCATTTATTTTAGTGAAAATTTAGTGGGGGCAATTGATGTCCTTGAGATTCTTGCCCCCCACTATTGCAACAGGTTTGGACTCTGAAGGTGTAAAGCACCTTTCTATGTAGGTAAGGTGTTACTGTGTGAGTCTGAATTCCTTACAAAATCAGGCTAAGCTAGGTTGCTTGCTTCACTGGGGTTTTTTTGTTCTTGATTTAGTAACTCAGAGGCACCGTGTTGTGGTTGTTATAGAAATGTGTGCGAATGGGCAATTAGCTCAGGGTGTCTGAAACACCTACATCATCTGCATGGCTTACTTGTCCTCAGGGTTTGTTTCATTTGCATTGAGAAAGCCACCAAAGAAGAAAAATATCCAGGTGATTCCTGGAAATTGTTTTTAGCTTTCTCACATTCTGAAAGACTTCCAGACTCTGGAAGGTGGCTGGTGGGAAGTGAATCATGAATATGAATCAGCATCTCTCCACCCTTATATCCAAAATGCTGTTGCTAGGATATTCTTCTTTGATGATGTGATAAGAGTAGCAAACACCTTTTTGAAATTCACTCTGTCATCCCCTCTTTAATTACATTCAAATTCAGGCTGCTTGTGTCTCTGCAAGACCTTGACATAATTTTATTCTACCTTTGGATCTGCTCTTTGTGTTTTGCAGCCTTTGCTTCTTCTGAGTCTTTCTCTGAGTTTCAGTTTTTTATTTAGCTTCCTTTTTTTGTCTTGGATTGTAGTCTACTCTTGTGTGTGTGCTATACTAAAGCTACTTTGCAACCAGGGATTAGGGTATGCTTTTTTACCTTTCTACTGAATGTTTATACGCTTGTTTGAAAAATGTTGATTTTTGTTAGCTTGTTTTTACTCACTCTCCACAACCACCCTGTTGTTATAGCCCATTGTGAAAATGATCAGTTAAAAACAGAAGTCTTTTTTCATTTCACAAGGTGAATTCATAATGGTCTTCATAAAACTGGGTCAGAGTCATGTTTTTAATTGAAATTTTAATGTTGTTAGCTTATTTTTAAAGTAGCACTAAATGCTAACACAAAGGTTGTTAAGGTGACTAATTGTACTTCATATTTGAACAGAGAATTTTGGTTAAAAGAGGTGATAAAGTAAGAAACGTAAGTTATTCAGAGGAATTTAATTTTCTTAAGGTTTTTTTTTTTCTTTTAAGGAATAAGAAGGAAGTGGAGGGGAAAATATATGGATGCTCGCTTATTAGCTTATATTCTAGTGAGACATGTCACAGATTAATACTAAAGAATGAGTTCTTGTAGGTGGAGGAACTTGGAGGAGATGTTTCTTAAGATGTTTCTTCTTCAGCCCTGTGTGAGTCCTTAAATATCTTCAGCTTCCAAGTTTTGGGTTTTTTTCAGCTAGGTTGAGGAAGAACATGTGGGGTGTTTTTGTTTGGAGATATAAGTTCATTTTGTTTTCTTCAGGTGTGGTAGAAGATTTTAAATGCCTCACAGAACTATTATATTTGAAATGCTTTGAAATCTTTTAAATACTTACAAAGAAATATTACAGAAGTACTTCATCTGAAGTCATGAAATGAAATTGTTATGTTTAATGTATTAAGACAGCTAATTAGACATTTTATGAAAATGACATTAGCTCTCATTTTAAGACAGTTGGATCAAATACAGAATTAAAAAGATGTTTTATAAGCACTTTAGTGAACAATTTTTTGGAAGATTCTTCAAGACAATTGCTGATACAAAAAACATAGCATAGGAAATAATTTAATATATGTTCTCCTTTTTTGGATTCTCAGGGATGCAAAAGATGCAAAGAATCACTCATGGGGAAAAAAATGTTAGTTCTGATATTTAAGGCCATAAAGGTAATCCCAGTTCAATAAGTAAATCAGATCTCCTGGCATCTTGAGTGAGAGCAAAGACCAAAGATACAGTCCGTATTTTGAGTGATATTAGCCATTGTCATTCAGCAAATAAGTGAAAATTCAGCCCATTTTCCTCTCTGAAGATTAGTACAAGTCCCCTGCTTTTTTGTCTTCATGGGTTTCGTTTTCTGTTACAGGGCAGCAAAACATTTTTCTTTTTTTGTTTGCTTGTTTNAGATTTTTCTGTCTCCTGCTGTGGTGGCATCAGGAGGCTGAAGACCCCATTAGTAGTGAAAGTTGAGGTTGTCTTGAGGCTGTGGGCAGCCCAGGCCAAGTTTACTTTTCACCCTCTTACAGGTTTTAATACTTTACAAAGCTTTAGATGGGAGTTTCTTTCCCGCAGCACTTGGAGGCTGTTTCAGGTACTGTTGTGAGGCTGTCCATAGACTTGGGAGTATGTAACTCAGAATACACATCAGCTATATTTTCAGCTTTCTTTTAGTTCTCCTGTGCTCTTTTGTGTGCTTTTCAGCGGAACTGGTTTCTCATTACGTAGTGGGAGCTCTGGGTCTTCCTTAGAAGCCCAAGCTCTTCTTGGTTATAATATACCTGGTAGTAGGTGACTCATGTGATACATAGGTAAAAGGCAGTATCCTACAGAGCCCTTCATATGGCTTTCAAGTCCAAATTTCTTTCTGAAAAATATGCCGTAACTACTTGAAGCTTTCTAGTTCCACTGAAATGAATGCTGCTCAAAAAGACTGTTTTCATGGTAAGGATGTAAGGGACCATGCTGGAAACTCATATGCCTAACTGAAGATCCTCAAAAATCTTTTGGAAAACTGTAATTAATTTGTTGTTAGCTACAAAATTGGCAGAATATTCAAGCAAGGAAACCTGGCTGGTGCTGAAAGAGCTGGCCCACCTCCCCTCTGTTCTCAGCCGTGTGCTCCCACTGGTTGCCCTGTGCTAGAATCAGGGGTCATTTTACACTGGTAAGAAACTAAACCGTAAGAAAATAGATTTTGTTTAAAAAATGAGAAAAAAATGAGTCATACACTATTGATGTAGCTCCTTGAATGAACTTGCAGGGAAATCATCTGTTTTATCAGAGTAGGGTAGATCTTTCATCTCTTGAGTCAGAAGTCCACTGCAGCCAACAAACAGGAGGAGGGACATAGGCCCTCCTTACTTCTTTACAGTGACTGCTTAAGAAATTAAGAGAGCTTTCTTCTCTTGCATTAAAAAAAAACTGTTGGTTTTTTTTTTCCTGTGGTAGTCTGTATTACAACAAATACCATTCTCTGTTTAAGAGATGTGTTTAGTTTTTTTGCTGTTGAGCTCCATTATGGCATCTTCTAGAAAGATTATTTTAATTTGTCCTTAATTATTGTTGTTTTTTTTTCAATTGGCCAGTTTTGAAGATATTGTGATAGACTGGGTTTGTTCATAAATGTGCCCCTTATGTTTCTTCTTTTCTGGATAACATATATTGAATATTAAAAGTTAATACCTGCTGTCTTCCAGAGCCATTTGCTTTCAGGGAAGTTAGGATGTCTGTGTTACGTTCTTGAATTAGGATGAAAAGTAACACTTGAAGTTTTCTAGTTTATGTAATCAGTGGGTGTTGATGACTCTTGATTTGTGCTGTGAGTTTCATATGTATTTATAGATATGAACTATATGTATGTAGTTCTGAATACAGAACTTTGAACACCAGATACAGGGACCTGCAGAAAAAGAATTGGTTCTTAATAATCTGGAGTTGTGGGTAGCCCATGTAGTGGAGTGTTACTGTTAATTAAGCTACTAATCATCATTTGGGGGTGTAGGTAGAGATTAAAATCTGCTGAAGTCTAGAAGAATATGTAGTTCAGGCTTTGTGTCTTCAGAGATGATATATGTTACTCAGGCTGGTGGGGCTTTGGGGGCAATATCTGTTTTCTCCACCCATCATATGTGTCTTGTGCAAGCTTATTTGTAGTTTATATGTGTGTTTGCTATGTAGAATCGTAGAAAAACTGCCCATAACCAATGAAAAGTTGACTGTTTTACATGGCTTTGACAACTTTAGTAATCGTTGGGTTTTTGGTTTTGCATTTTAGGAAATAAAATAATGCTAATGAAGCAACCATTTCCCTGAAGTTTGAGTTTTCAGACTCACTGCCATAATGGGTAAGTCTTCTGTGTAACTTACATAAAAATTTACTGCTATTCCTATGAGACATGCTTTGGCTGTTTAACACAGTGTAACAACTATATAAAAGGCAGTGTTCAGCAGCTTCGCTAGTATTGAAAATATTCCTTTTGGTTTTTGATTTGGTTTGGTTTCTTTTGTTTGGCTGATTTGTTTGTTTGTTTGTTTGTTGGTTTGGTTTGGTTTTTTGTTTTTTTTTTCCCCCTTCCTTATAACATGGTACTTTTCCCTCATTATGTGATAACTTACAAATTCAAGTTTAGGAAATTGAGATTCATAGTATTAGTGTACTGAGCAATACTTACTGTGCTCTCAGTGGTAACAGTTGTTAGAAAGAACCAAACTCAAAACACGAAGTCTGCTTATAAGAATTTTATCTTACTGCCTTGTGTCATTACAGTGCAAAGCTACTTCTGTGCAGAGGGTCTGTGTTGTTCTAGTTATGTAGCACATTGGTATTACTTTAAATTGTATGTCAATTCTTCAAGTTGTTTGTTTTTAGTGAGTTGACCGTGTTACTGTAATCATTTATCTGCTCCCTCCAAAAAATCCCAACAAACCAACCAACCACACCACACATTTTTGTATTGCTTTTGTTTATCTTTTAGTGTTAGGCTAATTTTTTCTAACCTTACGCTTAATAATCAAGTTGCTCAATCTAGGAATACATCACTCTGCAGATTTCTGATATTATCCAACGTTTTGTGTGAGAGAAATGATTGTTGAGTCATATTGGATATTTAGTAACTTTAGGTGCTTTGCCACAGTACTTTGGTTTCTTTTGTATAAAACATGCAATCTAGTGACCACTGGGAACTCCAACCAACTGCTAAAGCATTATTTTACTTTTTGCATTGCTAAGCACTAGAATAGGCTGTAGCACAATAAAATAGTTCAACTGTTTTAACTCTGGCAAATTTTGAAGTGTGTTTTAGTGTGAGAAATGAATAACTGAGCTGCAAGAATGCCTTTAGTTCTGCCATTAAATATTGCTGGTAAAACTTGCTTTTATAGATTTGCGTATCTTAGTAGAGTTTTGAATAATGACAGCATGAGTGGTGATCAAAGTTACTCATTTTTGGACCAGCTTTCTGATCTGTAAGGAATCTATTAAATTAGAACACTTAAAACCCACAATTTCCTTATATGATAAATATATTTGGTTATATTTTAATCAAATGTGAAAAACTTCTCATTGTAGCTGCCTACATGGGATGCTTGCTTGCTGCTTTTAATGCTGAGCTTTTCTCAGGTTCATGTTTGAGAAATACGGTTCTTCGTAAATCACAGCATTTAGCAATGAATTCTTCTTCCATTGTGAAGGAGCATGAAGACGCACAGTCAACACCTCTAAAGATAAATTTTGTTATCCAGTGTTCTAGGTACATGCTGAGTGCTGTACTGTGCAAGGAATACTTTGATTGCTGTGGCAAGGAATTAATACAAAGTATTAGAAATAAATTTCTCTTAGTGATGTATGTACAGGCTTTTGAGCCCCTAAGTACTTTCCTGTCTAAAGGAGCATCCCAGTTCTAGGGCAAATCTTGTCTAACATGGCATCAGGACATCACAGCTGCAGCTTGAAACCTAAGTTATGTAGCATTCCTGCCCCAAAATTGTCCCCTGGGTCCAGTGCTTCTGGTTCTCCTTGTGAACTCTTCCTTTAAGCCCTAAAGTTCTCTGTATTTTCAGTCCTGGAAAAGTTCTGTGGTATTTTATTTTTGGTTTGTGGATTGGTTTTTTGTTGTGGTGGGGTTTTTGTTTTGGATTTTTATAATGCTCTGTGGCTATCAGCAGGTGCCCAGGCAGTTGAGGTGTTCCTGTGGGAGTTTGTGTATGCTTCCCATGGGCATGATCATACCTGTTCAGGACAGAGGAGAAATAGTTCAAAAGAACTTGCTTTTTATTCTTTGTTTTATGGAAGGGAGCAGGAAGTGTTATTCCTAGTAAACATAAATGGATATTATTTGAATTGAAGTAGACAAGGCTTTCTCCTGCATCCCCTTTCTCTTGTTAATACAGCCTGCAGTTGTGTGAAGTTTAGTCTTTGCTATGACTTATGGTTACTGGTTAAGCTGTTTATTTCCTTAAGTACTGTTAATGATAAATAAAATAAAAATGTTTGCAATGTGCCCAGAACTTTTTTCTAATTTGGCAATTATGTATTGAAGTATAATACGGACTCTTAGGTTTTAGACCTTTAGACTAATGCCTGCCTGATTGTGAAATGAGACAGTAATGCCCATCAAAAATAACAGTCTTTTACATTTCTCTGGTCTTTTTCTCTGAGCAGATGAGCAGCAAGCTTTGAATTCAATCATGCAGGATTTGGCTGTGCTTCATAAGGCCAGTCGTCCTGTATTGCCCCAGCAAGAAACAGGAAAACCAAAGTCATCTTCGCCTAAAAAACAGGTAATCTTCAATATCCTCACTGATGTACTAAACATGGAATGTCCTGCTGTGACTTCTGTAATTATTTTTCTTGCCAGACCAGTGAGCATACCAGAATGAGCTATTAGTCTCCCACATGTGCTGCCATTTTCTTTGTTCGTGTTCTTATATTAGCAGCAAAATGAAATGGTGGCATTTCAGAGCAGGTCATAGTGTATGCCTAAATAAATGAAGATTATAGAGGCATTTACACTATATGTAAAGTGATTTTATAGTTGTTGTTATTATTATGTTGGAACTATACTATTTTAAAATACTAAGGAGTAATTTTATAGGTTTAATAGATTACCCAATTGTCACCTACATCGTACCAAAGAATGTCAGTACAGCAGCAGAAATATGCTTAAACTCTTCTGCTGCATCTTTGGCCTCAATTTCTTTTTCATGTGCGGGAAATGAGAGTTCTTTCCAGCTGCGTTTTTTTTCTGTACATACTGAACACAGATGGAAAAGTGGTAAATACTTAATTGATAGGTTTGAACTACTATATAGAGAGATTAGGAGAGGATGTAGACTTCTACCCAAATTGAGTTAACTGTATGTTTATTTGATTGGAGCCTTAATTTACAGTTCAATAAACTTCAGTTTGTGCTTATTTTAACCTTTTAAAAATCAAAATATTCAGATATATTTGCCTCTTAAACCGTCAAAACCGAATGGCTACATATTTGTCATTCTGTACTTTGAGAGTTGTGAGAGTTCAGTGTATAACACAGTGGTGCTTTGCTACTGTCATGGAACTCACCTCTGAGCTGTGACTTTAGACATTGTGGTAATGTGCATGTATGATCCAAAGTGATTTGAGTATAATGCGTGTTTAGAAAGTTAGAAGAAATGTTTATTACTTTTCAATTTGTGAATTTTGAAAGTAATAATTTGGAAATCAGTTCTTTTGGAAGATGAAACGTTACTTGGATAAATTTTGTGGTTGAATGTATTATTGTTTTTCCTGCAATAGTTGCTAATACAATTTGGTTCTTAAAATTATGATTTTGGAAAGAAATTTTATTTCCATGTAACTGCAGATATATACAAATACAGTTATTGGGAAATGTACTGCATGACTGCTGGGTTAATTACATGTATGGGTTTCTATGGTAATGCTTATGAAACAAGATATGTTTCTTAGGCCTGGAACGCTCAGCTGCAAAGTGTACATAAAAACATTTTATTGGTAGCTAGATCTATCTGCCTATTCAGGATAGAGAATTCTTTGGTAACCAATTCCACATTAAATTTGAAGTCATAAATATGTTATAATATTAACATATATTGATAGAAAATAATGTGTTTATTTACAGAAGCATTTATTGTACTTCAGAATAAGTTTTTGTATTTTAACACTTCAAGTTTTTTTTAACACTTCCTAGTTTTAACTCTTTAAGCCTCTATCACGTACCTCAGCAGAAGTAGCTTGTTAAAATACTTGGTATGTTGGAAAGGGCAGAAAATTGATATGGAATTTAGTTCTAATGTAGGACTATTGAATGGGAGTTCATGGGCTTCATCAAAAGAGGTGATAACAAACTAATAGTGGTTCCTTTATCTCTTTTCTTACAGAATGATGTTAGAGTCAAATTTGAACATCGAGGTGAAAAAAGGTAAGGAAACAGTCTTGTCCCTTAATTATTTATAGAGTTTTTTGTGCTCTTGTCATAAAGTTTCAAATTAACGGTTTTAATTGTTTTAGTTCTCCTAAGTTTTTTTGTTTGAGCTTAAATTTAATTTTGATATGAACTCAATTTAAAGAGAATGAACTGTTTAAAATGTGGGTTCTAAGTATGCATAAATACCTAAATATAATTCTGTAACTATGTTGGATGTAGTATCCTTCATCTGGTTACCTTCAGATAGATGTTTGTAGCCTTGAACAATTACTTAGATCATTAGAATAGATCTCAAGTTTGAAGAGACCAGAAAATAAATTTTTGTCCTTCATTGTGTGTGTAATAAATGCATGGTAATTTATTGTTACTGTAATACCCGGAGGAAGAGGTTGGATTGTACTTCAGGGGTGCCAGTCTGACAACTGTAAGAGGAAAATTTATTAGACTCAGATTGTTGTCATTTAATCAGTTAAAATTTATTTGTATTTTGTTTATGAGAGGTGGATGACGCACCTGCATAAAGTATACAAACATATGTCTCTATATAATCTCTTCTCTGGTGACTGCTCAAAAGCCTTTAAAGAATTTGATGTGTGATTCCATACAGGACTGGTTTGTTGACAATTCATTTTGCCTGTCTCTGTCTGAAAGTACAAAATTTCATTCTACCTACAGAGAAATTATTATAGAATAAGATCTTTGAAAATACTTACGGAAAAAGGAAATAATATCCTGGGCATGCTATTCTTAATAGAAATAATAAATTCCTTAAGTAAAATTTGCTTCAAATAAAACCTTTAATAGTTCTGGGCAGCCCTTAGTGTGACGTGCAGTAGCTGAGTGTGTATCTATGCTGATTATAGTATGTGCTCTCCCTTCACATGGAGCACGAAAAGAGCAGTGTTCCCTAGGTATCAACATTCTTCAGCTTCTTCCTATGACTCCTCCAAACATCACATGTAAAAGTGCATCAGTAATGGCTGAGTGCTCTAAATAATTTGGAGGGAATAAGTCTTTTTGAAGGCTTTGAAAATTGAGGTCTCTTCTACTGAACAATTTCTTGTGAAGTAAGAGGGAGCATGAATTTAAAACAGAGAAATGTTTACTTGCTGCCAGTCTGCACAGAGGGTACATTTTGCAGTTAATCATACTTCACTTTCACAGTGGACTGAGTTAATCAATTCAATATTAATAGAAGCATAAGGTAAGTTTGTGAAAAAATACCTTTACGAAGTCTTTAAGCTCATGGGCTTAGCTCTGTTATGAGCTGTCCCAAGTGACTTCAGCCTGCTTGCCCAGGGGTACGGGGCAGCCTAGGCTCATTGCTCAGCATGGGCTTTAATACTTCTGTTTGCCTGAGCATGTAGCTCTAAAGATCAAGTAAAGAAATTATGCAAGAAAAAAAAGTTATGCAATGGCTTTCTCACTAGTTTTTAAAAAGGGAAGTGAAAAAGAGAAGCGATTCCAGACTTGCTTTCAGTGGTGAATGTGGCACTTTGTTCCAAGGAGCTTGTGGTGTGATGGGTAGAATTGCAGGCTTGCTGCCCGCATTGTTAACTACAGTGAGAATTGGTGTTGGTTGTTTTTTGGGGGGTTTTGTTTGTTTGTTTAGGGTATTTTTTAAAAGATTTTTTAAAAATAATTTTTAATTGGAAGTGGCCTGGCTTCTAGCCTCATTTCAATGCGAAAAAGTGTCCCCCAAACCAGTATACTACTAACTGAACTACAGATGAAAAGGACAGGTACCCTTTGCTAACTTTTCTACTTCACAGAATTTGAGTGCTTTTTCGTTTTTGGATGTGAATTCAATGTACCTTAATAGCTTAGTCACTATTTAAAGCTCTTTTTTGTTTAATGGTGTAGTATCTCAAAAAATACAATGGTTTTACAAAAAGTAAAAGGTTAGTTATAGGCAGTTTGGGCTAATTGGTTTGATGGGACATTGAGTTAAAAGTAAATCTAAGTTGTTGACCTACAACTGCACCATTCTTACAGGAGCACACTTGAAGCACAGTTAGTGATGGACTGGGCAGTTTGAGTGTGTAGTTCATTATGGTAAAGATGGTGACATTTAGTTACCTTCCTCAGGTAAGATAGTCTTTTGGATTTCCAAAAAATGGGGACTACAGGAGTAATTCCTTTCTGATGCTTATGCTTGTCAGCCTATGGTACTCCATTGTCTTAGTTTTATAAAGTGGGAAAATGTAGACGTTTCTAAGAATTTCCCTCTGAAATGGAGCCTTGCAAAACATTAAGCAAGCCATATGGAAGCAAGTAAAATAGTTATAATGAAATCTAATTCTGTATCTGATTATCCCTTTTAGTTTTTTCACTGCTTTTCTTTCTTTTTTGAAAGTCTCAGAATATGGAGAATAGGGAATAAAGTATAGCCTCTTACAGTCTTTTTAGTAATAAATTTAGTTCTGAGATAGTTCTTAAGTAATGAGTTGCCAGATTTTCATAAGTAATGGACAGAAATTCTTCATAACTTAAATTGTGTTTCAGGATCCTGCAATTACCAAGGCCTGTTAAACTTGAAGATCTTGCAGCTAAAGCTAAAGTTGCTTTTGGACAGACTATGGATTTACATTACAGCAATAATGAGGTAATATTCTGTGTCCTCTAAATTCTTGACTTGGACATGGATAATTTTAAGGCTGAAATTTGCTTTTGTAAGTAGTGGGAACCACTTCTGTGACAGAATTTACTCCTGTGACAAAACCCCAGATTTCTAATGTGTGTGTGTGTGTTTTCTCAAATATATAAATCTTGTCCAAATTAGGATAGGCAGGAAATGCATGAAATGTTTCATGAGTAGTGTTACATCATAATGAAGTTTCTGACTTGTTTAGGAATGGGTAAATTGTCTTCCTGATCTGCTACAGCTCTGTTGTGTGACTTTGGAAAAGTCTTTACCTCTTTGAGCTTTGTCATGTTTGTAAATTTGAAATAGCATTTATCCTTTCTTGTAAATTCTTTTGTTCGAGGATTAATCTTGGTAGGTAATTGCTAGAATGCTGCATTTAGTTAATGTTTAGATTGGAGAACTAGACTTAACTGTTGCTCCTCTTAAAGTGGCTGGTTCCCAAAGATTTCTTGGTAACAGGGCCAGCACTGTCTAGCCACTTATGCCTGATCAGTATTACTTCTGGCTTTCCTTTAGAAGTAGGGATGGAATTATTAATAGCAAATGTATTTACAGATGCAGGATCCATTCTTAGGGGTTACATCTGGCTTTTGCCTTGAGTCAGCAAAGTGCACAAAGGATTATTCATGTGCTTGGTTACCCACAAGGCAACTGCTGTATCTACTCTGCATCTTTGCAGAAGAAAATGCCAGTGATTGCTGTTTGTTGGATACTCACTGCATTACCAGGCACTTCTGTGAAACTGATCCTCAAAACAAAGAATTCCAACAGAAGGCTTTTGGAGATTGGGATGGTCAGAAGAAATGGCCTTTCATAATGCTTTAGCCTCAGCTCCTTCCACTGGTAGATTTTTAGGCATTTGAGTAGGTTTTCGGCTTCTTACCTTCTGCACTAGTTGGCAAATAATCCCATCACCTTTCAGAAATGGGATGGTAAAAATATGTCACTGGCATTAAAAGTACAACCTAACAAATAAGCATACTCTTCATCTTATCAAGATCTTCCTTCTCACTCCCATCTCTTTTTGTATAAAAGTACTATATTTTGACTGGTGGTGTATTTAAGCATCATTGACTGAGGCTGTTTTTACAAGTAGAATAGATTTGAAAATCTGTATTCTGTTGTTCCTTTGTTGCAAGCAGAAGCTGTAATTTACACTCCTGAAACACGAGCCCAGTTTTAATTGTTATAGAATTCAGATCTCAACTGCACATTAATGGCATAGTTTTCTGTTCTAAAGATACATGTATACCAAATGAATTCTAATTAATTAGATCTAAGTAAGATTCTAGTGAGGACTAGAGTTGTGGTACATGGATCACATCTTCCTTAACAAATTCTGGTTTTCAATGGAGAAATTCCGTTAGTGATGCAACTTTAAACAAGTATGGTTGTAATATTTGAAATACAAAAATCTGCTTTATGCTCTATAAAATAGGACTTTTATTTGTCTTACAGACTTGTGTTAATTTAGTCATTGACCCAATTTTACCCGTTTTGCTGAAACTTTTGGGTATTAAGTTCTATATATGCAAAATGGTTGCTTCTTGTGAGGACTTGTTCCACCATGCTGTCCTTAGTAAAGGCATCTGAAGGAAGTGTTAAGATTGATCTACAGACCTTTAATACTTACTTAAAGGCATCATTTAATAAAGTTTATTTTCAAGTTGTTTGGTATGAAAGAAAAGATTCTGTTTGTTTCTCTGCAGTTGACTTCCTCATTTCTTTTTTTGTGTCCTGTTTAAGACTTTTTTTCCCCCCTGTCCCTCTTTTTGTAGCTTGTAATTCCATTAACCACACAGGATGACCTGGACAAAGCTGTTGAACTACTTGACCGTAGTGTACATATGAAGAGTCTCAAGATACTGCTTGTAATACATGGAAATACACAGGTATGAGTTGACATGCTAAATGTCTTTTTCCTCAGTTTTCATAATGAAGTATAATTTGTATCTTTTCTTAAAGATGGCATTTTTCCAATTGAATGTAATACTGATTGCTTCTTCATTTCACGTTAAACATCTATTAGCATTTTGTACTGACTCAGTTTTAACTCTTTCCTAGATCCTGTTCCTGTCTTTTTGTTTGCCTTCCCTACAGTGGTAGAAAAGTGTGCCTTAGTAGAATGAGTAAGAAAAAAAAGCATATAGGATTTAAGTAATGGTAGTTACTTGAAACTGTTCTTTCAGTCGTATGTTGGTGACACTTCTTTGTGGGAAGTTCAGTGTTTGTTGTAGCAAAGACTAGTGGTCTATAGATGAAATGCTGAGATATTTTGGTATTATCTAACAAATCATGGCATTGATATTCATAGGATTTGTGTACTGGTGCATATTGAAAATGAATTTTAAAGAGTACGAATAAGCTACTAAAATAGATGAATTGTGGTGTAAATCAGCAAGCTGCTTTTTTTGACTACTTGAAAAATGGAATGTACTGCACAAAGCCTATAAAGTTTACAAAGTATTTTCATTGTCAGGAACGTAAAGTAATAACTGCAGGTTGTAATACTTGTGCATTTTCAGTCACCCAGTGTAAATAACGTGGAACCCTTGCCCTCACTGGAAGATTTAGATAATACAGTGTTTGGTGTGACAGACAGAAAAAGGCGACTGTCTGTAATAGGTAAGCTGCACATTTCAATAGCTTTAATTGTAAAAACTTCTTTTGTAGCATTCTCTTCATGAGAATTTTGCTCTCAACACAGATTGTCTCTTCTACTCATCAATGACTCTACTATAGAATTTGCACTTGGGGGAGTGGATTTTGAATATTAAGACAAAAGTGTTTTAAATATATATAATACAGAAAATTATAAAAAAACCCCACAAGTAAATAAGTGTATGTACAGTTATTTCAGGGTAACCTAAAAAGCTGATGTTAGTACTCCCCTTTATTTTCAGATACAGGAATGAGCTACTGAAAAATCTGCTTATATGGCAATGTGTTTCCTTGCTCAGTTTAGGATCCCCATATTTTTTTCATGTGTGAGCATTTGTTTAAGATACTGATTTTTGGATTGATATAACCTTTTTGCTTATTCATGTTTTAAAGTTGGTGTGATGTTAACTTCCAAAATTAATTATGAAACTAGAGAGCTTAATGAATAATTTTCCAGACAATTTAACTTATTATGCATTTATTATGAATGTATGTATTTATGTTCTTATAGACTTAATATTTGACAAAGAAAAAAAATTCTCAAGAGCTGGAAAGGATTAGTTGATATGGGTGGAAGGGTTTCGATTTTGATTTTGTTCAAAAGAAGGAATTTACCCAGCTGGATGTGTGGGCAAATTATATTACTGTTCCTATATAATGAAAATTCTCTTTAATGGCATCGAGGCAACTCTGCCCCAAATTTTTCATAATTTCTGGATTGCAAATTTTAAATGCTATACTTAAGTCTTGTATTGCACAGGCATTTGGGGAATTCCTAAATCAAGGAGTGATCCAGGCAAGCTCAGTGCTTGTGAAGCTTTTGAATAAAGCCCTTGAATCCTGGGTTAGTGGAGAGACTCTGACTGGCCCTTTTCTTTCAAAAGGTTCTAGTACTCGTGATAGGAGTTCACCTCCCCCGGGATACATTCCAGATGAGCTGCATCAGGTGGCTCGAAATGGGTCCTTCACCAGTATCAACAGTGAGGGTGAATTCATTCCCGAAAGTATGGATCAGGTATGTCTGTGATTATTGAAATTAAAGTTTTTGTTAAGTTGATTTATGAAATGCTGCTGTTCAAGCAGATATGGAATTATTAGAAAGAACAGCAAAAAAATTTGGGATAACTCCAGAAAACTTGATTGGTGACATAAGGTTGTAATAATTGTGCTGTTTAATCTTGCAGAACCTGGTTGGGTTTTTTTCTCTGTCTCTTCAGTTTTTTGAATATGTTGTTAAAAGGAGAAAGACAATATTCTTAATTGCCATGATAGCTGAGTGAGATAGTGCTAGATACAAATAACAGCAGAGATGTCTACATTAGAAAGCACAAGCCCCTTTATTTTAATGAGAATGGTATGTAAGCTAGACCTAGCTTTACAACTTTTCCAGGTAATTAAAAGGAGATTTTAAGAAAGAGTTTGAATCTGTCAGAATTATTTGGACTCAGCTGATATTTCAGAGTTGGACTCAGTGATCCTTGTGGGTTCCTTCCAACTCAGAATATTCTGTGATTCTGTGTGGTAGGTACTGTGTTGGGGTAGAGGCAATGGGATGGTGGTAGGCATGGCATAAGTAAGCTCCGAAAGACTTTCCGAAGTCGCTTTTTTTTGTGTGTAAAGACCACAAATGTATGTTATTTTGTTCTTCCTATTCACCTGCATTATTAGTGTAAGATATCAGCACACTTAGCAAGAAAAAAAATCCTGCTCTCTGAATATTAAAATTGCCCTTCAAAACAGCAGGAAAAGAAGCAGGAATGTAACTGCTCACAGAATTGGCAGTGGAGAAAGAGATGTTTCAAGGAGGAAAGAAAAATAATGCTGCATACCCAAATCTCTTCAAGTTGTTGTTGACATTGGCAGTGTATTTACAAATGGCAAGAGGCAGTGGTTTTTATGACCTGACTAAATGAGAGACAGATGATAAAACAAAAATAAAGGCAAAGGGATAGTGCAATTTGTTGCACAATTTTAATCACTGAGCTGAGAATAGAGGCTGAATCTCCTACTTTCCAGACTAGGGCTATTCATTATCATAGCCATGTGGTCAGCTCCAGCCTAGGTCTGGATTCATTCCAGTGAAATAATTACTTTTGGCCTGGGCAAAGTAATTTCTGGTCACTGACTGGTCAGACAGACAGATGATCCCTGAAGCCTGGGATGTCCATTCACTCCTAAGTATTCCAGAAATATATAACCTGTCGTGTATGCATTGCTGTGTGAGCTGTCAGCAGGTTTAAATTAATGAATTTTACTTTCATAGGAAGCCAGGTTAGTTCAACCTCAAGGGCCACTTTGAGGGGGTAAGAACTCACAAATTCTGTTTGCTCCCTTCTCCCTACATTGCCCCATGACCTTGGCAAGTGTTGGCCATGCTGCCTTCATCTGTCACAGCCTGCCCAACAAAGACAAGAAGGGAATTTGGGAGTGGAGGGTTTTGCTCTGCTCTGCTGTTGATGAGCCTGAGCACAGCCATTTGCACTCTGACAGCAGACCCCACAGTTTCTGTAAGGGGTGAGGGGTGTTGGATAAAACCCATGGGCTGTGAGTTGGGCCATAGTACATTGGGTTAGAGAGGTAATCAATATGGCTCCAGATGGGCTTTCTTCCCTTATTTGGACACACTGTTCAGCATGAGACAAGAGGAATAAAAATGCTGAACCTGTGGTAAATATTGTTCTCCCCAGTACAGAGTTCATTTAAGTGTTTGAGTTTGCAGAGTGCAAACTCACTTTCTGGACACTATTTCTTTAATAAGTCCTTGATTAGCGTATGGTAAAGTATGTGCCCAGGACCTTTAAGATGCAGCACAAACCATAAAAATTGGAGGCATAACTGCTTAATTTACAGCAAAAGGCGGGTGTCCAATTCATGGAAAATAATAGATGTTATATAATATATCAAAACAAACTTTATTTTAGGAAGGAGCTTATTTTAAAGCAACAGATGAGCTTTCCACTCTGTTTTTACCAGTTCTTATGTGATTTGGATTTGTTTTTTGTTAGCTGTTTAATAGCAAAACCCTTAAACTATTTAGAAAAAAAATTGAAAAAAAACCCTTTGAACTTGTTGGTCTTCCTCTGGTTTTTATTTATTAGATGCTGGATCCATTGTCTTTGAGCAGTCCTGAAAACTCTGGCTCGGGAAGCTGCCCCTCACTTGACAGCCCGTTAGATGGGTAAAAAATATTTACATTCATTATTTCATTATTTATCTTTATTAGATTGCATAATGTCTCAGCTGTAAAATACAATTGCTCTCCAGTGACAGTACTTCTTCCAAAAATTCCTTTGTAAGTTATAGAATGTTTATAAAAGCTTGTTGAAACTTAATTGCTTACTAATACATGGAAAATACTGTAGCTTTCTTTTTTTAAAAAATAATTTGTATTTAAATCACAAAAATTTAGACTTAAGGTCCTACAAAAATGTACTAAAGGTTTTTACTAAATGTTGCTAGGTCTTACATATGCGTGGTGTATATTCCCTGGCAGTGAGCCACTCCATTAAATTTACAGTTCTTAGGCACTGCCACATGAAGTAGGCTTTCCTTTGCCAAAGCAGGGGGTACCCAATTCAAGGAGGAGGGTAGAATCTTTTAAATGCTTCAACAGGCAATGCCGTCCCTTCCTTTGCAATTACTGGCTGTTCCTCTCCCCTTGTTCCTATTGCAAACTTTCAACTTATTTTTCTCTGTTAAAGCCCTCCAGTCAGCAAGAGGCAGTGTGTGCTGTGGGGGGTCTTTTTGGATTGACCTCTGAGGAGACTCCTGTTGTTTTGAGGGGGTCACTGTCCACCAGCCAAGCCAAGCAGAGCATACTCCTGTTTGATTTATGGTGGTCAGGCAAATAACCTTGGGTTTAGTGTGCAGATTTGCTCTTTGTTTATTTCAAACCGCAAAACAACACTGCTAATTAAATATTTTATTTAATTGGTAGAAAGGTAAAGAGTTGGAGGTCACTGCCTGTGGCAGTTAATCAGAGCTGTATTATTCAATACTACCATTTCATTTGAGAATATGTGGTTTGAGGACACAAACAGATTTAGTCTAACAAATACAATTGAGTTAAATAATAAGTGTGCATTTCACAAGCAAGAAGACAATAGACAGGAAAAGTATTTTGTGGTTGTAGTGTGATAGGTTATACACACACAGTGTTTAATGTAGCTCCACAGAAAAGAAATTTTACCAAATTGCCAAATTTAGGTTTTTTGTGGGGTAGGGTTGAGTGAAGAAGGGGAAACAAAGCAAACTTAATGCAACTCATATTTTTTCTTCAAACCTTCTTTTGGTTGTTTTTATTTACTTAATTTGTCACCTCTACTTAGTTTGTTTTCCTTTTTTTTTTTTTTCTATTTAAATATTTCCTACAAAGATGTAGGTTTTGTGTCTCCATTTAGCTTCTGTTACCCATTAGAGAAATTCTTACCAGAAAAAGGAGGACACTGTTTTGGTATGTTTATGGAAATAAACTGTAATCGATTGCTCTGACTGGCAATCCCATCCATTCCTTTTGGTGGCTGGGACTTACATACCACCTGTAGGTAAGAAACAATGTGATCATGTAAGAACCAACAAATTCTTCATCATTCTATAACTCAATAAAATCACTCTCTTAATCCTATGACTTTCATGGAGAGAAGAGGAAATATTTTTCCTCATTAAAAGGTTCTACATTTCTTTGGTTATATTTCCTCAAGAGTTTTTGTAGGCTGTATAACAGATTTTGCCAGTCTGTAAACCTTTGTGTTTTGCCATAAAGGTGTTAAACATAACAGTGTTCCTTTGTGGCTGTACTTGTGATAATTCATGTTTTTACTAATATCATTGCTCATTAACAGAGTCTATTGCTTTCTTACTACATTAAGCTCAATAAGCAAGCTTTTCCATTGTTACTGATCTTCAATTGTTATAGATACCTACTAGAATTGAGTTTCAGAATTGAGTTCCACATTTGTAAACTGGTGCAACAACCTGTATAGCAGTGGCTTTTCATCAGTAAGGGGACAGGAAGATTAAATGTTTTAAATACTAGATTATCAATATGTATTTAGATGCTGTATGTTTTTACACTTCCAGGGACAACTATCCCAAGTCTCGGATGCCAAGAGCACAGAGCTATCCAGATAATCATCAGGAATTCTCAGGTAGGCAAAAATCACTGAAGACACACTAGATTTCCAGAACTGCTCCTATTGCAAATAATAGGGCTTAGAAGGGATGTTCACATTGAGAGGTATTGTATCACATAAACAATATGGTAGAAGAAAGCAAAGCAACACCAAATACACACAGTAAAAGATACCATGGAAATACAAGAAACTCCGAATGTTTTCTTCCATGTTGTCGTGTATGACACCACTCTTAGTGTGCATAGTATAAATATCTGCCTCTGTAAAAAGAACAAATGTTGCTGTGCAGAGGGGCATGCAACACTTAGTTAAACCGGACTGTAATATCCATCTCTAAGTTGGTGTATATCCATGGTTAATTTATTTAATTTGGAAGTGGTGTGCTTTAACCTCAGTAGGCAGCTAAGCCCCACACAGCTGCTCGCTCACTCCCCCACGTGATCTCGGGGAGAGAACCCAAAGGGAAAAATAAGAAAACTCCTGAGATGAAATAAAGGCAGTTTAACAGTACAGCAAAAGCTGCACACACAAAGCAAAACAAGGAATTCATTCACCACTTCCCATCAGTAGGCAAGTGTTCAGCCATTTCCACACAAGCAAGATTTCATCACTCCTAGTGGTTACCTTGGAAAGAAAAATGCCATCACTATGAATGTCCTCCCTTCCTCTGTCTTTCTCCCAGCTTTTGTTGCAGAGCACAACCTCAGATAGTATGGGACATCCCTTGGGTCAGCTGGGGCCAGCTGTCCCAGATGTGTTCCTTCCCAACTTCTTGTGCCTACCAGCTGGCAGGGCAGTGTGTGAAGCAAAAAAAGCCTTGATTCTGTGTAAATGTTCTTCAGCAGTAACTAAAATGTCCCTGTGTTATCAAGAGCATTTTGGCTACAGATCCAAACTGTAGCACCACATGAGCCACTATGAAGAAAATTAACTCCATCCCAGCCAAAACCAGTACATGGAGCCTTTGTTTTTTTCTGTGTGAAATAAGGATCACATTGAAGTGCTCATGGCTTCTGTAATTGAAAGCACTGCAAAGTGAAGGGATGGAGAACTGTGGGCTGTGCCTATAAATTAATCATCACCACTAATGTTTTTTTCATACAATACTCTGGCTTGAATCCAAGTTGAGAAGTGCAGAGGGTGACCTTGAAAGTGCTCTGAAGTGTCTTCTCACAGTCATGTCTCACTACAAAACTTTGCTGTTGAACAATAATTAGTTTCCAGAAAATCAAAAGGGTTTTGTATTTCTTCAGTCTATTACATACTTTGAGGCTTCTTTTTATTTTGATTTTGAAGCTTTATCCAGAAAAATGTGTGATGGTGAGTTTTTTCTTTTTAAAATTCTAGAATGCTTAACAGATTGCACCACTTTTAAAAGAAAATAAAACTAAGACTATGTGTAAGAAGCATATAGGTGGCAGAGTTAAGTACCAAAAGAGTTGGAAATGTCAGAAATTAGTTTGCCTTTTGTACAATCCTAATCTAGTGTGTGTTCATTACAGTTACTTTTCTAATAAGATCATCTTGAAATATTTTTTTACGGGGGCTTGTTGGGTTTTTTTCCCGTGGTATATTCTGTTACCCCAGTTAACAGTGGGAAACACAGTAATCATTAATTCCATATTCAGTATTTATTCTCATGATTTAATGTGTAACAGAAGCAGAAAAAAAGTCCATCTGGCCTAGTCCTTCCTCCTGCCAGAACCAGTACTGGGATTCTATAGAAGGGTGTGCAGTGTTCCTCTCTCAGAATATATTCCTAGTTATGTATTGCTTAAGGGTTCTGCAAATGCAGAACTTATGCAAATGCTTAAGGGTTCTTCTGTGATTTGATGGACTTTTTCCTTCCACAAATTTTTCTTGTCCCTATTTCAGCTTGTATAAACTTTCTCAGCATCAACTGTAGGTTGCGACACAAAGTTGTGCAATTTATTGTGTTTTATGAAGAAGTATGTGTTTTGTGATTTTTTTTTAAGGCTTTTTTTTTTTTTTGTTACAGTTTTTCCAGTGGATTTGTTTGGTTTGGTTTTTTTATGGACCTCTTTGTCTCCCTTTGAGCTGTTGGTTTTCTAGTATATAGAGGCCTACATTCCTTATGGAGAAGCATTTTCTATCTTTGATCATCTCCAGTTTAACTAAATCGTTTGAAATGGAGTAGACCAAAACTTTGTCCATTGTATCTTACAGCATTTAATTTTCTTCTCAGCTAATACAAAGAGTTCAGGTGCTGCTTTTTGGAAGTCTCTGTCACAAGCCTTTACTGAAGCCTGCACTGACTTTCATCTGCAACTTTAATATCCAGTCACATAGACTCTTAAGGGCATTCTCTAATTCTTCTGTTGGTTTTATTTCTCAAAGTGATTTTGTCACCTCACAGTTCCTTGTTCTGTACAGAGAATTCATGGATAATTACACGGCATGAGTTTTAGCCCAGATTCCTGTGGAACTGTTGACTGTTTCCTCCCTTCTTATGTACTTATCTTCTAACCAATTATTTATGCATGAAGGACTTTTCCCCTTATCTTACACTTTTCTCCTTCAATAACTTTTAAAAGAGGACCTATTGGATGTGTTTCAGTAATTCAAGCTGTGTTGACTCATTCACCAGTTTTTCATATTTATACAACTTTAAATTATATTCTTTGGAATAGTTTCTCCTCTAGAAAGTTTTTAAAACTGGAGTAATCAGGCATACTTCAGTCCTCCAACATTCTTTTAAGCAAGAGCTGTTGAGTTCTTGATCCTTTGGGACTTTTGACTGAAGTTCTTTTAGTTCTTGTGAGTTGTGTGATTTTGTTCTATAATCTCTTTTTGCTCTGATGCTTCAACCCTTCATATCCTCTGATACATTCACACATTTTGTTACCAAAGTGAGTAATTTAACATGCTTTTGTCACATCTTAAATTTTGAAATGAATCCTTTCATTTTCTAGTAGAGTATGATATCCCAATATTTGAGAAATTTGGAAAAGGGGGGACTTATCCCAGAAGATACCATATTTCGTATCATCAACAAGACTACAATGATGGTAAGTATGAACACTGCAACAGTTTTATTAATCTGTTTTTCTTGTCTGAAAATGTGAATAAAATTGTAAGCTCTTAATGAAATGAAATGAACATATTGAAGAAATTGAAAGCTTAAATTCTTTCCCCAAACTCTCTTGCTAAGCTTCTAATGATTGATAGAACCTCTGAGTAGTTTTATCTCTGGTAAAGTTACGGATTACAGAATTCCTGACTCTCATGCACAGCTGTGGAAATGTTTGCTATCTTTGGCCACAAAAAAGTCATCCAGTATAAGCTTTTGACCTTTGTGACTCTTTTCTATCTAAAGCAGGTATGTCACTTTGTCACTTCTTGTTTTGGTGTAAGAAATCCCAAGTATGGTGGAGTTCCTGTTAACAGTTTCTTAGATTAAAAGAGTAAATAAAATTTTAGAGCAGTGATCTAAACTGAGAATTAACAATTAGCTGGTAAAATAAATTGTTGGAATGTGAGGCTGCACCTGCTAATGTGTCCACAAAACTGGTTTGGACAGTAATAACATTGATATAAATTTAACGTGTTAAATTTCTAAAGGAAGTAGAGAGAAGCAGCTGAAGGATTTTCATACTTCAGGGTGTGTCAAGCACTAGTTGAGAAGTGTTAAGAAGAAATTTCTCCCAAGACCAGATGGCTTTATTTGCAGTGTGGCATGAGCACAACAATAAATGGAATTATGTTATGGGAATCACAGAAATACCAAACTGAAGCACTGCAATGCAGCTTCAGTCCTGTCCCTTGCTCTAACGCAAGATTTAAAGAGGCAAAGATCTGTCACACTGACTTTTTAAGTAAACTCTAAATTGACTTCAAAAGAAGACATACTCTCTTTATGTAACCAACTTCCAAGATATCTTATCTTATAACCTAACTTACTCTGTCTCCCAAGATACTTTTCCTGCAAATGAAAATAGTAACTAGTTACTCCATTTTAACACAGTGAAGAATTGGTCATTGCCCTTATATAACGCTACCTCACACACATACCTGTTTTCTCTCCTTAGTTTTCTTCTCCTGCTTTAGCTGAGGCTTTTCTCATGGCTGCTTTATGTATAACATAGGATATAAGCAGAACTTGGTATGTAGCAGTCACATTAATACATTGCAGAATGACCCTACTTTCTTGTCACCATTCTGACTGCTCTTCAGTCTGTGGTTACATTTCCTATCTCCTTTTCTACATGACTTAAGGCCAACCAATTGCTTTACACTTTGTAAATTTTTGCTTTAGATTTCTCTTTAAGTATTTATGTTGTAGTTCCTTACTGAATTTCATCTTGTTGACTTTTGAATCATCTCCAGCTTCCAATACCAGTGTGAATTTTGATTTTTATCTTTAAATGGACTTTCAGCCACACTTAACATGATGTCATCTGCAATATTTCAGTGTGTTAAGTTCCATCATATGTACATCACGAGTTAAAATAGTGTATGGAAATGGACTGAAGATAAACTGTTGGGGGTGTCCACTTCAGTTATCTTCCCCTTTGATGAGAAGTCACTGATAACTGCTCTGAATCTGTCTTGGGTATAATCTACATAGTAAACTGGTCTGCAACACTTCATGAGTTGGCTTGTGAGAATGTCCCATTGAAATGGGAAAATTGGATTAGCTACATGTGACAAACCAATTATGACTGGTTTATCATCTTTCTTATCTTCTCAATGGTGCATAAAACTGCTTAATAACTTGTTTGCATATCTTTCTTGGAATTTAAATTGTCTAGACTATTATATACGTCTGAGTCTACTATTTCAAAGATTTTTTTATCTGCTTTCTTCAGTCCTCTGAGAACTCCTCCTCCAGTGGAATACCTAATGAATCAGAGACTCCTTCAATTAATGCTGGGTTCTGTAGAATGAAACTTAATCAAGAGATGCTATCCTAAAAATAGTTGTGTTATCTAGATAGATGAACATAAATTGTGTTAGTCATTTGGTTGTAATTAATGTGTGGAAGATCAGTGCTCTATATTTTTTATTCTGATGCTGTAGCCACCTCCAAATTTTGCATTGCTTGTGTTTTGGTTTTTTAAATACTTTTGTGGTCTTCCTGTTGATTCCATGTGTCAGTCTCTCTTCATTCAATTCTTAACAGTTTACAGAAGGAAGAGGCTAGCTTAGGCACCACATGATTGTAAATGTGTATCTTGTTCTCCTCAGTATCAGAAATTTGGTATTTGCACATTAATAGAGCAATAAGAGCAGAGGCAGGGCATTTTCTTTTCTCCTCTTACAGGTCTCCAGGTTTTTGAAGCATGATGATTGTATTGCAGAACAATTCCAGAATTTGGTTCCAATTTTCATCTGTTAAGTTTTTGATTCTGCCTAATGCTTATATACATCTGTGATGAATATTTGTTTTCTTTTAGGTGGAAAGTTAAAACAGTAAATTTCATTATGATTGTGTCCTATCCTCCACTGTGGCAGATTCAAATGAGATGATGTAGGATTCATAAAGTATTTGCATACACACTTCGCATTGCAGTATTTTTTTGTAGTGTAACGTTCGTGTTCTGTGTATATCATTGAAGGTCGTAAAACTTTTCCAAGAGCCAGAAGGACTCAGGGGAACAACTTCCGATCACCAGTCAGTTTCAGTCCCACCGACCACTCGCTGAGCACCAGCAGTGGGAGCAGCGTCTTTACGCCGGAATACGAAGATAACCGAATGAGGAGGAGGGGCAGTGACATAGACAATCCCACCTTGTCAGTCATGGACATCAGCCCACCCAGCCGCTGTAAGTTCTGGCATTTTGTGAACCCCGCTGTAAAACTCTCACTTTTCAAGTACATCATGTCAAAACCTACCGTGTCATCCAAATACATGCCATTAAATAATGTGTTTTTATCTCTGTAATAGGCAAAGGTCAAGACTATGCTCATCAGTTTTTTTCATTGCTTACCTTGCCAACCTTCATGTAGACTTTCAATGGGAATTTACATCTGTGATAACAAAACATTGCAAAAGTGATTTGTTAGACTCTTTAGGACCTGAGAAGGGTTTTGTAGGTTGCAGTTGCTATTTATTTTTGCAGATGTTGGTCACGTTTTCAGTTAAACCGTACATTTTTAGTGGTACTGCTTCATGCTTGTGGTAGCACTTCAGGAGCAAATATACTTTGTGATGACTTCAGTAGCTCATACCTTCTAATTATGCCTCGATTTTTTTTAAAAAGAAAGTTGTTTGTTTAACATGCCTTTTCTGTTTTTCACATTAGCTATTGCTAGTTGCTTTAAGTATGTCTAGTTCTACCACAAATTATTTTGTGAATAAATGTAAGTAGCTCATGTTTTCCATCTTAGAGGAAGTTTTACTGATCTTTGTAATTTATATGGTGAGGTTTAGGACGCACAGTCTCTGTTGTTGAAAAAGGAGTCTTTTAAAAAATTATTTTCTGTGTATTCCATTTAACTGTGTATTAGTTTTTCTCGATCAGCTGAATAACAAGCTCATTTGAAAACCAAAACATACTTATATTTTCAGCACCACGAGCTCCAACTAACTGGAGACTTGGTAAGCTGCTGGGTCAAGGTGCATTTGGCAGAGTGTATCTGTGTTACGATGCCGATACTGGAAGAGAGCTGGCTGTTAAACAAGTTCAGTTTGATCCCGATAGTCCAGAAACCAGCAAGGTAAGTGATATCAAAGAGAGACCTTGGAAAAGGCTTCTGCTGAAGTGGTGTGTCCTAGGCCAGACTTACATTCCTTTCCTTGAACAGGATAAACATGTTTTGAACATGTTTTAAACCATGTTATGTTAGGAAACCATGTCCTTATTAGGAATTCCGTTTTGTTAGTACCACAGATAGTCTGCTTACCTGATTTTAATATTACATCACATTTCTTAATTTTCAGACATATCCTTATGCTGTAAAGATGCATAATTTGATTTGGTGCAGTGTCAGTCTCTAAAATGAAACAATCTGTAATGAAGTGTGCTCTGAAATATGTAATTTTTATACTAACAGGAATTAGAAAAGTTCAATTTATAAACAGAAAAGATTGTACTAATTTAAGTGTTCCTGAAAACAAATTCCTGAAAACAAATTGGTTTTCCCTATGAAGACAGTTTGAGATTCTTACCTATTTTTTCATCTTTTTTGGGGGTATTTCTGTGTTTTGGGGTTTGTTTTGTTTTGTTTCTTTTAAACTTTTTGCATCAAGACTAGCTGCTGTTACACACTGTGTTTCTCTAAAGAGCACAAGTTTCCTTCTTAGTTTATTCTCTCTCTGAAATTGAACTTGTCCATCTTTAAATACTGGATGCTGAAGGAGATAAACAATTTAAAGGTAGCACCAATCCTCTATTTCTTCTTTTCCCAAACCATACTTGCTGCTTTTTACAGGATGGGAAGAGAATTATTACTTTCCCTACATTGCGACTGCGTTCTGCACTGTGGGGAGCAAGGCCGGGGAAACAATGGGTGTAAGCATGATTGCAGAATTGAGTGGCTGCCAGTTATAGTTGCTGCTATTAGTGATGTAGGATCAAGGAAAAAGTCAAGAATCATTTGTGCTGTAGATTCCTAGTGTAGTTGTTGTTGCTACTTCTTTAAAATGTGTAACAGAACAACTGATTATGTTTTGTAAATGTTAAATATAAAATATGATAGATCTCTCCTGAAGCAACAGTGTTGTGACCTCACTTATCATGGCATTTTGTAGTAGTATGTGCCCCTGTGTGTAAGAAAATCTATTTTCTTTCTAGTGTCAGAAATGTGAGGGTGTCGGTAACAGGCTATGACAGATAAAAATTCAGGTTTTGATGAAAAACTTCTAGGTGAAATTTGGAATCTAGTCAAGTTTGAATTTGTGGGTTAGTATTTTTCCAGCATCTAATTGTACAGTCCATTTCAAAATATCTTAGTTCCTTTTGCAAAATTTGTAGTATTTCGGATGGCTCCAGAGAAAGCACCAGTTGTTAGTGTTTTTCTTTGCTGTATTTCATTATTACAATATCAAGTGGTACTCAAAGGCATTTTTAAAGCATGGTCTATCATCCTGGAAAAGTTAATTATTCCACCACAAAGATTAAAATGTGGGGGTTTTTCTGTGTTTTGTTCATTGTTGTTTTACCCAGTTGGAGGCTTATGTCATGTTGCATAATGATCACTGACCTCATGCACATATTGGTATCTGCTGTGCTCAGAAACAAACATAACTTAAAGAGAAGAGAAACAATGAAAAACTAGCAAAATCATCCCAAAAATAATGTATAGAAAAGACATAGTTTTGGTTGTTTTTAATTACCTCAATTTAGCATTGATATTTTCTTGTTATAAAATGCAAAAACCTTACATTAGCTGCAGGAGTGTTTTGTCACTTAGTTTGTGTAATACTTCAGTATGTACATACCGCTCTGCTTGAAAAAAAATCAAATCCAATAACTACATCAAGCATAGTAAATCTTTCCTGTTTTGTCCTTTCAGGAAGTAAATGCACTTGAGTGTGAGATCCAGTTGCTGAAAAATCTGCTGCATGAAAGAATTGTTCAGTATTATGGCTTCTTGAGAGATCCACCTGAAAGGACACTCTCAATATTCATGGAGTACATGCCTGGGGTAAGCAAGAGAGCTCATCCACTTCAGCCATCGGTTGTGTGCAGTGTGACGAGCACCCAAGCATTCAGCTTTGCCTAAGTGCACACAGATATTTAAAACTATCCAAGTTAAAAGCAGTCACCAAAGATGGGTACTGACAAGTGCTTGCAGCCTCCTGTCTTCTCCATTGCTGGCTTGGGTTTTCAGAATTACAGTGGTTTGTACAAAAGCTCTTTGTGTTTGGTTTTGGCATAAGTGGTGCCTGGCAATGTCTTTGAAAAGACAATATTATCATTAGTAAGTACTTAAATCTTCCTGAATTTTAGTGTTCCTGAATTTTAATGTTTTGTTTTGCCATGCTTCACTTTCAGGAAAACAAAAAGTAGCCAAGATGGGAGTGGTAATAAGTGCATACAGAAAGTAATCTTGGTACTTGCTTTTTGTGTGGCACCTAGTGCATGCTGAACTGCTGGTCTTCTGCTTTGTTAGGAAACATTATAAGGTCAGAAAACTGTAGATTTGCATTTTCTCACCAAGTGGGGTCAGCAGAGCTGAATAAAGTGTGCTTGTATAAAAACAGAGGCTCTGTATTTCTGAACGGTTGGAGCAGTCTACTTACTATGGGACTCCACAGGGAAAAAGCAATGCCTGGACATTGTTTTCTTGGTGGTGGGTTTTTTGTTTGCTTCTTCATTTTTTGAGTTTTGGGCTTTGTTTTGGACTTCCTGAATTTTTCGGAGATGTGAAGGGCAATGTGACAGAAGTAATCTTAGCAGTTTGTAACTGTGTGGCAAAGCCAGGTTATACAAAAATAGTTGCAAAAACCCAAGAGGTTTTGATTTAATGTTATTTTAAGCTAATACTTGCTTACCTCTGAATTTTTACCTACAGCACCACCCTACAGCATGCGGTGGTTTTTTTGGGTATAAACTAACCCAAAGGGCATGTGTTATGTCCATCTTGAGCATCACCACTTACCCATCAAAAAGTTCAAGGGTGGTGTTGGAGTGGTGCTGTTCTCTTTCTGTACATTGGACTAGAACTATTCAGCTGCTTGCGAGTTTTAAGGTTAAATCAAGAAGGATTGTAGTTTTAAATGTCTACATTTCAGGTATAAATTTAATTGAATTTCAGTTGAATTCTGTAAGTGTTAGTGCTTTATATTTCTGTGCCATAGGGTTCCATCAAAGACCAACTGAAATCGTATGGAGCACTCACAGAGAATGTGACTCGTAAATACACACGGCAGATTTTGGAAGGAGTTCACTATTTGCACAGTAATATGATTGTCCATCGAGATATTAAAGGTAATGATAGTTCTGTGCACAGTTCAGTGCTCTTTATTACTGATCCTTTTCCAATCTTATGTGAAGTGCTAAAATGCAATTAAGTTTCAAATACCGAAATACTGACGTAAAATCAATGTGATTGCTTTCCAACTTTTAGTCTGGGCAACCTGAGGAGGGAAAAATAATCAACTGTGCGATGTTCTAGCAGACTTCTGGCAATGTTTCTTTTGTCTCAGTCTGCAAAACAATCAGGATAAATTCCGTCGATTTTATTTTACTATTAATAATTTTAAATATCTTGGAGAATGATGTCATTAGAAATAGAATGTGCAGAGGGAAGCATCATGACTCGAAAGTTTATATTTAGGGTTTTATTTCATCAGTTATATAGAAATTACCCAGCACTTCACTGGTACAAGAAGTGACAGACAGAGGTGACTTGATCAGACTTCTTCCATTTTACCGCTAGGAAGCCTGATGAAACATTTACTATTTGCAGATAGGTACAGGTGACTGACAAGTGTTGCATAAGCAAGGTGTGAACATGTAGGAAGATGGTGATGTGCACAACAGGTGTGTTGAACACAATGCTGTTTTATTCCTTAATATTTTTACCATTTTCCTGTTGCTTTGTATCAACAGTGCTTTGTTCCAGAGTAGGTTGAGATATCACAGTCAATCTGTACACCTTAGTCAGACAACTGTTTTGAATAAATCTGTAACACAGTTTGAGATTTTGCTTTAAAATAGTATGGAGACATTTTCAGTTGTGTGGAAACTCCTTTCCCTTTTGTTTAATTTCCCATGTATGGCACATTCCTTATTTTGTCAGGAGGGCTTTACACAGGGACTGCCCCTTCCTGGAAAAGGCCTAGGATGCAAACCAGTGTGTAGAACTCATTATTTTCTGAACTCCAGAATAGTGTAGTAGGAATGAGCAGAGAAAGTAAATTCTCTGGCTTGAAATCCAAGTTGATGTTGAATTGTATCCCTGAATCCAAACTTCTGTTACTGTTTTCCTCACCAAAACCTTGACTCTTTCATGAAGGTAATGCTGTGTTCCCTTCCTTCCAGGAGCAAATATTCTGCGGGACTCAGCAGGCAACGTGAAGCTTGGTGACTTCGGTGCCAGCAAACGACTGCAGACTATCTGTCTCTCTGGTACAGGAATGAAGTCTGTCACAGGAACTCCCTACTGGATGAGCCCCGAAGTTATTAGTGGAGAAGGGTACGGCAGAAAAGCGGACATCTGGTATGTTAAAAAAACCCCTTCTCTACTGAAAAGTGTCATTTCATTTTCAACAGAGAGTAGGTGTTTGTTATCTGAAGCTGCAGTGTTTCATTCTGGGATTTAAGCTGAAGAAGGTGGCAAATGTGAGCACTGACAGTCATATTTGGAGAGTCTTAACACTGAAATTTAATTTTTCATGTGGCAATTTCTCAGCCCATCAGTTTAGAGATCATAAGAGAATCCTTTGCATTGACCTTGCATGGAGTTAGGATTACCAAACTGTTTGTTAGTTCTGGAGAGGTACTGGCTGAAAGCAATATGTGAAGCTTTGAAGCATCAGTTCAGTCAATGTCTTGTAATGAAACTTCAACACCGAAATACCTTTGATGCAAGGCAGAAAATAAAATGCTAGTCCTCTAAAGGCTGAACGCTTAAGAATGAATTCGCCAGATTTAAAAGGGAGCATCAAAAAATAATTTGGTTTAAGTTGTTAATAAATACTTAAGAACTAAGAGAGAAAGGTAATCTTCAAAAATGAAGGTTAGTGAAACATTGCATAATATGCCACAGTCTAATATGGCTCCAGCCCAGTGGACAGATGACTTGGGCAATGAGACTCCTTGCACGGCAGCTGATGTGTGAACATGCAGTAATGGGCAGGCAGCAGCAGAAACACTCTGTGTTTAAAAACGAACTACATTATAGCCAACCAATGGCAATACTTTTAACCTCAGGGAGATTAATTCAGGCTACTTCAGATTACTTAGTAATTACTCTGATACACATGAATAATAGAGCAACCTTATAATTTCAAGCAGTTGACTTGTTCAAATTTGAAGTATTGGTACCACGGTTATTGTGTGTTTTTTGGTGGAAACTTAAGAAAAAATACTGAAGTTGGACTTCTGTCAGTCAGTAAATCCTTATTGTCTAAAGCAATATACCTCTGTTTAACCACAAAACGTCTTGCAAGCATCTTGAAAAACAGTTAGACTTCCTAAGAACTTGGAAATTATTCCAGCCTATCCATTCTGCAGTATCATTCACTTGTTATTGGAAGATGCTGATCTTTCAGAACTTCTGGAACAAAGTCTTTCTGGCAATATGTATGCCCTTCTGCCTTCCTAAATTCTTTAAACATTTGTTTACAAAGATTGTTTAGGAACTTAAAATTTTTTTTGTCAACCTAAGTATATTTTTAGTATTCTTAACTAAAAGAGAATATACCATGAAGCAGGGCTTTTGTTTTTCATCTGCCATATTATGTTTGCACACTATTCACTGGTGATAACTCGTGCATTTCTAATGAGCTGGCAACACACGTAGTATGCACAGAGCATTCCTGATGCTTTGCATTTCTGTTTGGCCTCAAGGAGCAGGAAAGCTTCCAAGTGCAGTGCTGAGTGCGTGGCGTTTGTCAGCCTGCTGAGCACTGGATGCTGGCAGTGCCCTACCACAGTCAGTATTGCCTGGATAAATATCTAATTATCCCTTCACTGAGGTAGTAGCTTTTGGCCCAGGGAAGTAATGAAGTGGAGACATAGGTAGTGATCTGTGTAACTTTGAGATAAAGGTATAGCAGTACATGCCATTTTTTTCCAATGCCTGTTTTGTGCTGAAGTTGCTCTGTAGTGTTACGTGGACACTCCTTATTTGTGATATTTTAGCCCCTCTCTGCTATTTCTTGTTTTCCTGGGAATGCACGACTCTGTTGTAACCTGCTGTTTCACTTCTGCCTCTGTTTCAGGAGTGTAGGTTGCACAGTGGTAGAAATGCTCACTGAGAAGCCCCCGTGGGCAGAGTTCGAAGCCATGGCTGCCATCTTTAAAATTGCCACTCAGCCAACCAACCCCCAGCTCCCACCTCACGTCTCCGACCACGCTCGGGATTTCTTGAAACGGATTTTTATCGAGGCCAAGCTGCGACCGTTTGCAGATGAACTGCTAAGACACACGTTTGCACACTATCACTAACACCTGCCTCAACTCAGCTTGCATCTACTGCATTTATTTTCTATTTGACTGCACTTTTATTTTTATTTTTTACAAAGAAAAAGGAGAAAAAAGACAAGAGAGAATATTCTCTTGAATCTTTGTTTCACTTAGATTGTAAACAATCTAAATTTTGTATCTAAAACGAGAATCTTCTCTCTCCCCCTCCCACCAGGACTAGAACTTTTTGTTTCTATAATGTACTGATGTGGTTGATGTAGATAAAGCACTTTAGTACATATTTGTTCCTTATTTAAAGAGGAAGAAAAATTACAAATGCTTGGACAGTCAGGAACTGTGTGACTTTTTCTGACACCGCTGACTGACTCAGGGTGCAGGGAAAAATAGACATGCAGCTAAACGACAAGAAGGTTACTTCTATGTGATTCTTCTCTATATTGTAGGTACTTGCAGCAGAGAGTTCTAAGTTCTTACTATATTTTAGCATTTTAATCAGTTTCTGGAATTTATTGTTTAAGCAGGAACATGTGGTTCTGAGAGTTAATTGTTGAAGCTGGAAGAACTTGGAACTCTTTGTACGGCAGCATGTCTAGCTGGTACTTCTATGTGACCAAAAGAAAATAACAAAAATGAGCTCAAAACTGATGTACTAGTTAGAGGTTTTGGTGTAGAATTATTGTATTATCTTAATAGGAAAATAATTACAGGTAAACAGATTATGGACCCAGACTCCTGGAAACTACTATACTGCAAAGGGGAAATTTTCCATGCTAGACAAGGGTCAGCTATTGGATGTAAATACTTAGGAGAACACCTCCTGTTCTATCTGCCAAAGAGAACCTCTGTTGCATAAGCTTAGAGGGAGACAGTTACCTTAGCTGATAAAAAATAGTGATGTTGAGAGTCAGTTCTCCTCCACAGTCCCATGAATGGCTGCAGGGGAAAGGGAGTGACTAATCCTTGTGCAGTATATGAGTTGCTTGATTCAGAATGAGCTATAAGAAATGTTTTTAGAGCTGTTGAGAGGCGCTAGGATGGAATGTATGTCAACATCAAGTGCCTGAATAATATAAAATTCTTCCCATTCTGCACTAAAAAAAATTGGTTCAGTAATGCAGGTCAGTCATCTAGGATGTGTTGAAAATTCCTGCAATAAAGTCAAATATCTCCAAACATCTCTTAACATCAGGAGTGAGTCACTGAGAAAGCTAAGACTCCAGTTATATTTTTAATGATGTAGCACTGATGAATTCTATGAAGAAGGAGGCACAGCACAGAAAATTGTAGAAAGAATACGCCAAAAGTGCAGAGAGAGCCAGCAATTAAATGAGTGTGATTATTCCAGCCTGATAATCCAGATTGGTGTTTGTCAGTTTTCCAACTGTCATAAAGTGTATGTTAATCACTTTTTCTATTTCTGAAAGAGCATAATAAAAGAAAAGAAATAAAAATCTGAAATACTGCATCTCAGTTGAGAAGCCCAGGTACTGATCAGGTGTAGTGAATAATTGACTTTTCACAAGAGAAAAGTCAGATTCTCATATTTTTGTAGAAGAACAGAACATAAATAATTTAAAGGGGCATTTGGAAATAAACTATTGGACTACAGAACTGAAATTATGTTTACTGTTTTGGATGATTCATTGCTTGCTTTTGTTGTTTTGTAAAGGCAGAGCAGGCTGGTACTGTGACCCTTGTCTAGTCTGACAAGGCTGTACCTGTTCTGCATCTTTAGAGGACTGTCAGAGTTACAAAGTGCATGGAGACAGAACAATAAGCTTACCCATTCCCACAGTCACTCACGTATGAGATTTCTGAATTTATTCTGCTGAATTCTGTATGTTTTACCAGAGCAGGAGTATGGATCTATCCTAATCACTTTACCTGTAGTGGAGTGAGAATGACTTTTTTGTGGCCATCTCTCCAGAGACTGAGAGTGGTGACTTCTTCAGCTTATGTGAGTATTTTATCCAGCTTATAATTTTCTCGGTTAGGGTACACAACTGTGCAAGGTTTCCTGAGCACGGGGAGAACGAGTCAGACCAGGAAAAGGCTGAAAGAAAAGGCAGCTTGTACTGACTTTTCTTTTCGTTTGTTTCTCTGTCACTTGATAAAAGCTATGAAGCAGCCTTTAAGAAGAATTGGTATGTACTCTGCTGGAAGGGACCTTTGCTCTATAAGCAAAATATAGTGACAGTAGGGATGGGAAGTTTAATGTAGAATCTAATAGTTTATGTAGGTAATTTTAAAGATCATGTAATTGAAATGATTGATTTCAAACAGACTAAGAAGGTACCAAAACCAAGGTGAAAATGTATATAAAAATCAGTAGTGGTCAGTGATACCTGAAAAGGTAAGGAAATTTTATATTACCAAAAAAGGACATTAAAGGGAAAATGTAACCAGGTTTATCTGTAGCATTCATAACATTTAAATATACTATTCTAAAGAGAAACTGCACTCTCTGAAGCTTGAAAATTTTCAGAATCTAGTTTTCTTATAATGTGTCCTTTCTGTGAGACAGTGCTGGATCATGTATATTGCAATATCACTTCCTTTTTGTGATTTTTAATTACTGAACAATCAAATTTGCTGCTTTTGTGCCTTTTCTTAAAAAATGGCATTCAGTCATGACAACGGTCAGCATTTTGGAGCCAGGAAAAAAAATAACTTTCAGAATGCATTTTTCATCGTGTCTTTGGCACGTCAGAAAGCTGCCAAGAAAAGACTCCTTCTTAAATGAAGCTAACGTTTTCCAGTTTGAGTGATTCTAGTAAAATTTTACGAATTTAACCAAGGTTAGGCTTGAGCTAGGTTTTTTTCATCCTAAGGAGAATTTCTCTGCTGACTTAAATAACTTACAGTAAATGAGTTGGTTATTAACACAAATGTTTTGAGCTAGAAATAATGATGAAGCTAAATCAGACTTTTACCAGAAGGCTGGCTATTACTTACCCACAGTGGGGTAATGCAGTAAAATGAGCTATATACAGGGTTTGTTAGACACTTACAGGAACTCCTGGGGTGATGGTGAAGAACCCCTCATTCTAGAATTTGTGAGGGTGCATGGAATTTCATGCTTTTAACGCCATTGGAGGAGGATTGCAGAGCCAAGACTTCTTGTATCTCACTTAAAAAGCCCACCAGCATTTTAGAATCACAGATTAGTCTTAATTGTTGAATCCAATTATAAGAAACTGACAATGAAAGCAATACTGCTGCAGGGTTGGTTTGCTTTTCTGTAAACGCCATGATGAAGCTATACTCTCAAAAAATAAGGGTTGAAATTCACGGTGAGTATGTGTATTTTTAAACGTCTTACTTATCTCCTAATGAATTTTAGTGTTCTGTCTGTTGGACATACTAAGTGACAAAAGCTAATTCTGTGGTATGGTTTTAATGGTGTTACTAACAGTCCTGTTAGAGCGTGACTCAAGGTTTCAGTTGTGTTGTGTTAGAGAAAGTTGTTTATTCTTTTTTGGGTGATAGAAATATCCATGGAAGAACTCAAAAAGGTATGGATCTAATAACTGCATAGTTAAATCTACAGTCTTCTTTTCTTGACAGTTTAAATATAGTCTTAAAACTTTAACTTGATGTACAATTCAATTTGCAGCTAAACAGTCCTTTCAGTACAATAAAATGAAAAGTTTGGGTTTTTTTAGCTAGTGCCTTTTTGTCTGTATGCCTTAATTTTGTTCATGTTAGAACACCATATTGAAATATGTCATATAATTCCATGTCACCAAAGCAGTCTTAGTGAATGGGTTTTTTCAAAGTGCCCAAACCAGAGTTCGCCTAACTGCATTGAAAAGTGTGCATGAGTTATAATCTGCAGCAGACATTTGAATTCAGAACTTTAAAGTGATTTTTGGCTTTCTGTGCTAATACAGGTTTTGTATTTGCATTCTGGAGATTGCACAAAAATGCACATACCAGAAAGAGGATTTGTCTGCATGCACAGAAGTAACTGGATTGTCAGGATTTGGCTTCCTGGCTCTGGGTACCAGACTCTGCAGCAGAGTTTCTTACTGGGCTTGAAAGCCAAGTTGGTACATTTGTAAGCATGGTACTGTATTAAAAGCTGTTTACTTTCAGTGCACAGGGATATGATCTGTCCAAGCAAAGCAGCAGATTTCTTTCCTGTGCCTTTTGGTTAATCCTAATCCTGCCGTTGTCTTGACTGAAAGCCTTGTAGCACCCGTAGGTACAGTGCAGTACAGCAAGCCATTCTTTTGGACAGCATAGAGCGATGTCTAACTGCAGCTTCAGAGACTTGAGCAAATTGGTCAGATCTACAGTTATTTATAACCAATTTCTTACTTTTTTAATCTTGAAAGACTGTGTCACGCATATAGAAAAGTATAATGTGTGTGCTTGAATGTAAGTCCTATGGTGTTCCTGGAAAAGCAAAAGTATTGCCGTCAGTGTCATTTCTTCTTGCTGGTAACTTGCTGTCTTGTGGCAATGACAAGTCTGCAGTGTAGAACCACATACAATTACCAAAGCTTTTATATCCCATATACATATAGTCAAAAGTGATGTTTCATGTCACTTATAGATAGTGTATATCCACCAGTAAGCTGTTGCTGACTGAGTAAAGCAGGTACTAGTAAAAAGTGAGACACTGCCCATATTTCAGACATGTGGGTGTTCATAGTTGCTGTTCTGATATGCAAAATTCACGCTTGTATTAAAATGAAGAGTTTTCTTTTTAAAAGCTCTTTCTAATTTAATCTTACTGTTGTCATTCTAAAGTTACTGCATAAGCTTGGTGACTAGCGACCTGGCGACTTCTGTAGCTGGGTTTGAGCCTTGGGACATTTAAGGAACGCCATCAAGATAAAATTGTGACCTGATCTGTTTTGTGCACCATAGTGAGAATGTTTCAAAGCTCCAGGAAGCAGCCAGTCCTCTTTATGTGACAGCCAGATGTCACCCACAGTTACCTGGGTATGGGTGCTGCCTTCAGGAGGAGTCACTAATGCACACCGAGGGGTCACACAGGTTTGCTATGAACCCAGGGTTTCTGAATCAAAATCTGGGATCAGAAACAAAGGAGCTTCTTTCTCATTTGATATCCCCCCCTTGGCCTTTCTTTCTAGCTGGCAATGCTTAAATCCTGCATAGGTGGTGGCCCCTGCTGGCTCCTTAGTAAGGTGTGTGTCCAGCTTTAGACCAGGGAGCCTGTCACTTGAACCCAGGATTCTGCAGCTCCCGGTTTGCTGGCGCAATCCTTTGGTATCCTCTAGCAATATAGACATATACAGAGTTGAGGGATGGGATGGAGGAAATGAAATTTCGCATGTTTGAGCAGTCGCACCTTGGCTAGGGCTAGGTTTTCATAAACTTACTTTAAAGGGAGAGGAACTGGATTAAACGGCATAAAAATTGTATCTCATGGTTCAACCCTTACGTTGAGTCCACAGGTGAGGATTGGAGGTCAGGGTCTTCTTTTGAGAGATAAGGAAAAGGATACTTCAGCTCCACAGTGGATAGTCATAGGAAATACATCAGAGCTTTTTTGTGCTTTTTACCTGAAAACTAGATGATCCTTTTCCCCCAGAGGTTTATATAACGTGGATATAAAAACAAGGATTGCATTTTCTTTTCTGAACAGCCATTAGATTGTCAGTTCCCTAGTGTTTCTTGTTTTTACCAGTAAAAAAAGGTGGTGTCACCCTAAAATTGGAATGGTTTATTAGAGCATAGTGTCTGTCATCTCAGACCTCACAGGAGTCGTATAATGGAGTATCACTGTAAATACATGGAGGAGACTTAGATTAATTGGGACGTAGGCTTTTAGTTTTCATGAAGCTATGAATAAAAATTTGTAAATTTACTCTTGATCTAATGTACATTTTTATGTAGCCATTAAATTCTCTATTTAATCTATCAGTTTCTCACTGTAAATGTTTTTACTCTCAGTTGAATGCTGGGCACAGTTTGTAATGTATGTACACAAAGGTGTTTTTTTCTATCAACGTTGACTTTTTTGCACATTTTTGGAAATATTTAATTTGTACACTGATTTAATACTCTGACCAATTGTCAATGGGTGTATGAGAATCACGTGTGTGTGCAATGTACTACTGTCTGGATGTATGGGGTTTTTTATTACTTTTGAGATGTTGCTATCAGTAACTGCACTGCTGTTGCTGCTTTACATGGAATATCTTGTGTATAAAAAAAAAGATAAAAACAATTAAAAAATTAGCTTATGGTTATCATGGTTGAGGAACTCAGGAGTTGGGCATTGCTTGCTAGTTCCGTTGTCTAACAACCTTCCAAACTTAAAAACAACCAACCAACCCCGCCTTGTAATTCTGTGTATGCATTGAATGTGTGTGTGTATATATCCCAGTAATCTTATTCCACAATTTCATTTCTACATTTTTATGAACTTGTTTTTTAAGGGTACTATGTTTAGTTAGAATAATTAAATATATAAAAGCTTTGAGAGATGATTTACTAGATAAATATATTTTCAGCTGGCTGATGTTCAAAATATTTTTTTAATTTTTGTTTTTAACCATTCGAAATGTATTTGTATTTCCAAAATCAGACACGAATTGTACTTAGAAATATATTAAAACACTCTGTAGGGACAACAGTGTGATTTCTCTTTTAAGAATTCTATACTTCAGAACTGTGCAATGTCACTCTCTTACCTCAGTTCCGAGTTGGCTTTTTTATTGTTATTTACAGTGCGCTTTCCGGAAGTTTGTTCAATTCCTTTTATTCTTAATTATTTCTCCTCCTTTCCCTCTGGTCCGGGCGAGGCCCGGGGTGCGCCTGCC
>VWZT01006494.1:1174805-1217076 GCA_013397055.1 Pachycephala philippinensis
TCCTTCCTTCCTTACTTCCTTCCTTCCTTCCTTCCGCCTAATTAGATAAGTTTTCCACAGCTGTCCTGTAGTCTTGTGTATTCTGACTTCTATTATTCAGGAAAGATAAGCAAATCCAGTGACAAGAGGTGGGTGCTTGTGTCTGGGTTGAATCTGATTTGTTTTAAAGCTAGAGGATAATGCTGGAAGGGGCCTGGAGAAGTCAGCTCATGTTTTAACTTTGATCTCCAACGAGCATCATCATTCACAAATCCCCAGGATGCACTAGTTTTGTATTTTTAGGTGGTTTGTGTTGTGAAAGTTTGGGGTTTTGTTTTTTGGGCTTTTTTGTGCTGTGGACAGGACTTGAAAACACCATGTGCAACGTTTTCACAAACTCACCTCAGTTCGGTCTCAAACCAATTTACTTCACTTGTATGTCACAAGATGTGTATGTGAGAGGTCTGTGTGGGCAGTTCTGCTGAGTTTTGCCACTCGTATTATGTTAGAGAGTATTTGAACAAGATGGATGGATAACTGCACAGTTCATGATGCTTTTGGTATGAGGAATCTTTTAGAAGTTTAGGTTGCCATAACATCTTTATTTTCAAATTAGCACCCCAAGATTGGATGCTTGAGAGTGCATCTGGGACAGCTGGGCATTTAATCATCTATGCCACTCTTCTGTGAGTTATTCAGTTGATGAGTTCATAAAAATGTTTTCCTTTATTCTTTAATTTTAGGTATTTTGTGGAAAGTACCCACCCTGATGTCATTCAGCAGCTTCTGCAAGACTCTGTAATTAAAGAATGTCGCCTGAGAAATGCTGAGGGTGAAGAGACAGAGCTCATTACAGAGACATTCACAAGTAAATCAGCGGTATGTCCAGCCATATTCTAAAATTACTGCAGTGACTGGAGGTAAACTCTTGAGTAGTTTGGACTGGTTATTGTTTGCTTTTTGTATCAACTTCATTCTGCCAGCAACAAACTCTGCCTCTTCAATGAGCCCAAATTTGGGGGGAAGAGGGGAGCCTGAGTGTGTCTCTAATGAAACCTTTGGTGAAAATGCATGTTCCTCTATTTCAGATTTCCAAATCCAGTGAAGGTGGCCTTGGTCCATCAACTTCACAGGGAACAGATGCTCAGAATAAGCCAGATGTCCCAGCTGACTTATTTGAGTTTTATGAACAGATGGACAAAGATGAGGAGGAGGAGGAGGAAACGCAGACGGTGTCCTTTGAAGTCAAGCAGGTGTGAATATTGAACGGAAGCACATAAGCATGAGAACTTACTAGGAAGTACTGTGGCTCTCTGTTTGGTAGGGGAGATCCCTGGAAGTCATTAACGTTTCTTTCCTTTTACCTTCCAAAATTTAGAATCTTAGAGGGTGGCAGGCTGGGCATTGTTCCTTCCCAGCCTGCAAGGCGCAGTGCTCACAGGCCAGAGAGGCTCCAGGGACTCAGGGAGGTTCCTGTCACATGTGGCTGAGTATTATTTAGTGCAAGACAAGTGAGAATTCAGTGGAGGGTTGCTTTCAGAGAGCTTTTTTTTTGCCTTTTTGTCCCCTCCTGCTTTTGTTCTGTAATTTGTGGTTGCAGAATGGTTGCAGAAGGAACTCTTTCTTGGTGGTTCCAACTTCATCAGTTGAGAAGGGGGAGCTGGAGGTTGGAGCACAGTCCTTGCTTGACCATCAGAGAGCTTCTATAGAATTTCTCGAGTTGTTTCTGGACTTTGTGATTCTAGTTATGCTTTAGTGGGGGAAAAAGGAATTTAGAAAAGGATAACTTAGTAGCTGTTTTGTTTATTTGAAAAAAACCAGTGCAAAATAGCAACCTCTTGGTGATTGATTCAGCCTGTCCTTGTCTTGGAATAACTTCCATACAGGGTATGGATGTTTTCAGGGTAACAGATGTGCAGCTTTGTGTAACATAGAGAAGCTTTTGTGTCTGTTACTGAAGTCTTCGTTGCAGGACTTCAGGGTGTAGTTTAGTCATTGCTGGGTAAGCAGCAATCTGAGCTGAATGTGTTGTGTTCTTCCATCTCCCTGAAGAGCCCTCTCTAATATTAACTGTTGTTTAAAATGTTTAGGGGGGTGGGGTGATCACATGTAAAGCTTCTGGAATAAATCTTAGCTCTTGCAGACTTCATAAGCATAAAAAATAAATGTTAACTTCACTTGGTACTATGTAGCCTATTTGTTTTCAGGGAAAAAGAAATTAATTCAGATGTGGAGAATTTATCAACTGAAGCTTTGTTTCCTCTTCAGGAGATGATTGAAGAACTTCAGAAGCGCTGTATCCATTTGGAGTACCCCTTGCTGGCAGAATATGATTTCAGAAATGATTCTGTGAATCCTGATATTAATATAGATCTGAAACCTACTGCTGTCCTCAGGCCCTATCAAGAGAAAAGCCTAAGGAAGATGTTTGGGAATGGACGAGCCAGGTCTGGTGTTATTGTCTTGCCATGTGGTAAGTTTCTAAGCGTGTCTAAGTGTTGGTACTTAGACAATTTATTTGCCTGTAGTAAAGTAAATTCCAAAGATGACAGCTGCCTGGATTTCAGACAGCAGCAGGGAATGTTCTGGTCGCAGCGTGCAGAGTGCTGGTGGGTTTTAGTGAGCAGGAGGCGAGGCTGTGCTGAGGGAGAGCCGGGTCACAGAGCTGTCGGTGTCTGGGCGGGGGCTGCGGAGCTGGGGAGCAGCTGTGGTACCTTCACATTGCCAGTCGTGCTTCCACTGTGCCCTCTGCCACCTTTGCTCATCTTCCTGTGAAATGTAAAGCTGTTAGCATTGGAGTTTTTTCCTTGGTTGGGAATAGGGAAACTGGCGGGAGCTGGGAATACAAAGGTGGCATAAAGGGGCTTCCAAGGAAGAAAAGAGCTTGCGTGCACAAGTACTGGGCAGGGCAGTTTGAGGAAGAAATGAGGAACGTGCAGACTGAGACAACCTACAGAAAACAGGGGAAAAAGGAGCAAACAGGAGACTGTGTGCCAGTGCCCTTGTTATTGGGGGAGGAGGAGGCACATGGGAAATATGGCGAGGGCCTGAGAGTGCGTAAGGGGTGCTGGGAGAAGTGTGAAGGATGGGAAGATTTACAGACTTGCTTTGTGGGGGAATGTGCATAACTGGTAGGGACAGAGGAATAGATCGCCCTTAGGGAAGCTTTCTGTAGCCACCTGTAATTTAACATTCTTTTGAAATTAAAAAGCATTAAAATGATTGTTTCTGATTGTTAAAGCCATTGGTGACAATTGTTTTCTTGAGGAAATACAGTTGTGTTTAGTAGACAATCCAGCTGTTTTTTTAAGAAGCGAATACTTGATGTCTTTAAGACTATTGTAGCAAAGAAACAACAAAGAATTTGCCCTTACATGATTTCATATTCTCTCACAGTTTTCCTTTGCTCTTTTGTTTTGTTTTCCTCCTACTCCAGTGGTGTCTGAGAGATGGCTAATGAGTGTCACTCCTCCTTGCCTGCAGGTGCTGGCAAGTCTCTGGTGGGAGTGACGGCTGCGTGCACCGTGCGCAAGCGGTGCCTGGTGCTCGGGAATTCCGCCGTGTCTGTGGAGCAGTGGAAAGCCCAGTTCAAGATGTGGTCCACCATCGACGACAGCCAGATCTGTCGCTTCACGTCTGATGCCAAAGACAAGCCCATTGGCTGTTCTGTTGCCATCAGCACATATTCCATGCTGGGGCACACGACCAAAAGGTCTTGGGAAGCAGAAAGAGTAATGGAGTGGCTTAAAAGTCAAGAGTGGGGCCTTATGATACTGGATGAAGTCCATACCATCCCTGGTAAGGAAAGGGCATGCAAACCTTCCATGTTGCATACGTTGTTAATGTCTCTCTGTTCTTTTAGAGGTGGTGTTTTTTTCTGTTCTTCTGATGATTAATGGAGTGAGTAAACGCATGGTTCAGGGTTTTGAGACAAGTAAACTGCTTTGTTCTACCACTTTTTTTTTTCCCCCCAATACTACATAGTTTAGCTGACCACTAGTTTTCTGAAACCCTTCAAATTAGACACTGTATTTTCTGTAATGGCAGTGTAAAGTACAAGTTCCTCCGTGTAGGTTGATAAAGTGCTCTTAAAATACCTGAATTACATTTGCATAATTTTGCTGCAGACATATTTGAACAGGAGAGGAATTCATCTGCCTTCTTGTCTTACATGCAGTGGCACTACAGGCCAGCTTTTAATATCTGTGAGTGACCATAGTGATTGCCAACCAGAAATAACTGTTGTCTTTGAAATTGCCACGTAATTGAGATCTATACTACTGGAAAGTAATAATGTAGTATTAAAGTGTCTGTGGAAGAATCCTGGATAAAAATACCACCCAGGATTCTGTTAGCTGTTCTACCTTATTTGAGTATAATTTGGTGTCTACAGAAGTAATGGATTTCAGAAGTAGACCTTGGTGATTAATTGCCATTTTATCAAAGTAGCACAGTGCTGGCACTGTTCTGTCACTTCTGTTCTCACTTGGTTTTATAGAAATGAAGGTATAGCAACTCCTCTGTGATCTCTAGCAATACTAAAGATGAGTAATTCTGCCATACCCTGCCAGTCCTGAATGTGGCAGTCAGCCAAGAGTCCTTGTGTCATAGTTCTTTCTAGGAACTAATACAGACCTAAACCAAACTGTGTAATCTCTGAATATATTAATTTTCTCTTGGGGAATGGGAAATAATAAAGATGCCAGAACGTTTACTGGGAATTTCAGAGTACACCTGACAATGCAAAATAAAGCTGCAATCACTGGGAAGTTTTGCTGCAACATAGATTTGTTAGGAGTGTATGTGCAATGGGGTACAATTTCCCAATGCTGTGCTTGCCTTATGTTCAGGAGTTGATGAAAATGTCTTTTAAAGTTGCAGTATTTATCTTCTAAAACCATTCAGGAAAGTTAACAAAAAATTTGTCTTGAATTTCTTAGCAAAAATGTTCAGACGTGTGCTCACTATTGTACAAGCTCACTGTAAACTGGGGCTGACTGCTACCCTGGTCAGAGAAGATGATAAAATTGTTGACCTGAACTTCCTGATTGGACCAAAGCTCTATGAAGCCAACTGGATGGAGCTGCAGAACAGTGGCTACATTGCTAAAGTCCAGTGTGCTGAGGTGATGCTCTGCTTTTTGATACTATTAGTGTTTATTTAGTACGCTTATAACTTTGAGAAAAATTCTTGCAGCTCTTAAAAAAAAGAATGATAGTAGAAATTTTAAAATCATAAGAAAGCACCTGCGTATTTCAAGCCTGAATATATGAGGATGAAACTTGAAAACATAGGACTGGATCTCACCATTCTTTCCAGTTTGATGGTGTGACCTCTGTTCTTCCCAGCATATGGGTGAGAGGTAAATCTGGTTTCATAAGAAGTGAAAATCTTTCACACAGGCACATTAGAATGTTAAAGTAATCTTTCTGGGTCAGGCTAAAAGTTCTCCATTGTTTGTGGGGATTTTCTGTCTTTGTTTGCTGGTTTGGGGTTTGTTTTTTTTGGTTTTTGTTTTTCTTTGTTTGTTTGTTTGTTTGTTTGTTTGGGGGTTTTTTTGGTTTTTTTGTTTGTTTTTTGTTTTTTGTTTTTTGTTTTTTTGTCTTTGTTCTTGTTGTTATTAATGTGGTGGTTTATTTTAAGCCTGTGTTGGTAATTTCATGCAATTCTCCCTAGCTGTGGTACTGGAATAAAAGATGTAGCTACATGTCATGTTCTCCTTTTGACCACTATGCAAACTGGAGGTTGTAGAAGGAAAAAACCCCACTGTTTTGAGCTCATAGAATGCAAGTGAAAGGCACCTAGAAAATAACCGTTGAAGGGAGAGTAACCAGTCCTCAAATTCAGATTTGCATTTAGGCACTTTGGTTAGTTCTGCCTTGCAAGCATAATTCTCAGTCCATGAACGGCCCTTTAGTCATTGAAAAATGAAGCATGGGCTACCTTTTGTTCTGAATGATGGGAAAATTCTGCAAGTTTATATTCCTTAGGCCAATGTTTTGAACTAACATTCAATGACCCTACCAAAAGCAAAGAATAAAAAAGCCCAGTATTGATGGCTGATAAATAACGAGTCCAATACGTGCACAACTGCTTTGCATATTTGTTTGGATTCTCGTGGCATGTGTTGAGGAGTAGCATCATTAATCGACAGCCAGGAAAGGTGTCTGGCTCACTCTTTAAGAGCAGCTCTTTCCAGGTGGCCAGAGAGGGCAGTGCTGATGGCTCAAAGGGCAGGTCATGGTCGTTGCAGGTGCTGCTCTTTCACTGCTCTAAAAGAGAATGAGCAGCACAATTTAAAAAGTTACACGAAGTTTAAAAAAAGACAAACCTGTTCTTTACCTGTTCTTTCAGAGTTTTGTAATTTACAAATAATCCCCTTCTGAGCAGCCATACTAAATCTTTGGATTGGAGTGCATGTCCTGCAAAATGTAAAACTGAAAATATCATTGTGGTGAGAAGTAGATCTTACCCATTTCCTAATCCAGAAGAGAGTGCAAATACAAAATACATGGGCTTCTCATGTATTCAGAGAGGCATTGAGCAGTAGATGAAATTTTTTACTGCAGTCAAATATCCAGTATTCATATCTCATTGTCACTTTGATTTAATTGTCTTCTGATTCGAGAGTTTTAAGTTTTTCATGTAGACAGCACACAATAACAACAGAGCCTATTCAGTGCATGAATTTGTTTCTAATGTAGTCAAAGGATAATAAAAGCATCATCTGGCATTTAACTCACTGGAAAAATATTTTGAAGCGAAAAATTAGTTCTTATTAGTACAGAACAATTCATGTTGTTTAAATAAACTCCTGTAAGTTGTCATTAACTTCCTTAGCTGAATGGTAGTTATGAAAGAGACTTTTCTCTGCAGTATTTTGTTAATTTCTATTGTGCAATGGGCATGAGGGAATAACCCGTGTACAGCAGAGTGAATGCTTCCTCAATTATATGCCATGTGGATAGTGTCATACATTATCAGTAGTGTCATTTCATTGGCTTAAACGTCATAATTTCTTCTTTTTTCATGCTACAGTAGAAAAAAAAAGCCTAGACTTATTGAAGTACTGTGGTAGTTATTTACATAATAAAAGAATTGCTTAGGGATGTCTGTTGAAAACTTCTCATCAGTCCTAGTGTTTTGGCAGTTCCAGACCCAATAGCTGTTAAAATAAAGGTCACTCCTTTGTGGGTATATGAAGAAAGATGGGTGAATTTGTTCTGTAATGAAGACAAAACGCATCTCAGCTTTCAGAATATGGATGAAAATTAGTCTTTATTGAAAAATCTTTGACTGCTGTGAAAGGGAGGCTACACAGACAGTTCATTCCCTTAATTACTGCTCTGTAGAAAGTAGTAGCATTCAGTAAATTATTTAAGTGTGAACATAAAGGAACTATCTTTCAGTCTCGTTCCAGTCCCACTGCCTATTTCTGTCATGGATCTCAATGCCAAAGCATTTTGGAACACCAAAATGTTGATGAGGTTAAACAGATTTTAGCTGTTCAGGAGACTTCACTGTCTGGTAGCTTTCATTTTGGTACAGAAATGACTTTGTTAAAATCTGTGGCCTTCACTATACAGAAAATCCTAATGCATTATCATCCCCCAGTATTTTTCCAATTCCCACTGGGATTAAATAAGTAAATAACGGAGCGTTACTTTGTCTGTGTGTGTGTTTTCTAATTGTAGGTCTGGTGCCCGATGTCACCTGAATTTTACAGAGAATATGTAGCTATCAAAACAAAGAAAAGGATACTGCTCTACACCATGAACCCAAATAAATTCAGAGCCTGTCAGTTCCTGATTAAGTTTCATGAGCGACGGAATGATAAAATCATCGTCTTTGCTGACAATGTGTTTGCACTGAAGGAATATGCAGTCAGACTTGGGAAGTAAGTGTTCACTACCAAAGATGGCACCGTTGTTTTCCTCTTCCATGACAATTTCCTTGCAATCTCACAGCTTTCAGTAGAATTTGATATTTTTTGTAATGCTGTAACTCCAGTCCACCTGCATAAAAAGCTCCAGAGGGTATTTTTGGTTGGACCTTATTGGCACTGCAACGTGATTTCGGTGTTTGAAAAGACTCTCCATTTAGCATTTGTTTCAGAAAAGTTTTCAGCCAGGATTTCTGTGAAAGATGTATTATTTTATGTTCTATCATGTCATTTTATGTTATGTTATGTTATTTTACTTTTATTAGTAAAAGCCAGTGGAAAAATGAGGGGCTTCTAGAAATATCACTGGAACTGTTTTTTTAATGGATGGTAGCTTCCCCTGTCTCTCTGAGACAAGGGTTTTCAAATATATACACTCTGGATCTTTCACTATGTTCTGAGACCCAGGGCCTCCCTCTTCAGGTTCTCAAAAGGTCTTACCCTTGTCTAAAAAAACTAAGACAAGCTTTTATGGGATCTGTGCTGTACTAGTGCACTACCTAGAACTGCAGTAATTGTTTAATAAACAGAAGGATGTTTCTCCCTGGAGCTCGTTGGTTACCTTAAATGACTGTAACATGAGTGCAGTTACGGGAGGCTGTGCAGATTTTAATGTGGAGTCAGCATCAGTCTGTTGGTAGGATTTGGGGGGGAGTTTGTCAGGGTCAGGCGTAAAGCGATTATTGGGAAACATAACCATATAAGTTGTCCTCATCCTTTCTTTGACAAGCCCAAATAATGCCTTGCTTGCTGGAAGCTGTGGAGCATTTTGATGGTGTATGATTTCATGTCTAGGAATTTCAGCAGTACTCCTTAGCAAAACCCCAAACAAGCCTTACACTTTCCAAAATTCATTATCAGTTCTGACTACAGTTTAAGGGTCATGTTGTGCTGGCATGCTGTGACATTAAATAGCAAGCAGAGCTAATGGTGCTGGATGAATTCCAACCCGCATGGTCTCTTTCATCATTTTTTTAATCTGTCTGGGCAGAGATTAGCTGTAATGATGCCTCTGGAATGTCTCTAGCACTGTTCAGTGCACCACAGACAAAGTCTTTAGCACAGGCGATGCTGGGAGAGGGGGATGCTGTGGAGCACAGCAGTTGTAAGTGGTGTAGATACTGTGGAAGCATGGCAGGAAAACAAGTTGAAGAAATAGTAGGTGGCCTTTTCTTATGTTTTGGCATGCATTCTGTGTTTCTCACATCATTTGTGGAGCTCCAGGTTATCCAGCTGTCACTGTTAGAAAGAAGGGAGGCTTGCAGTGCTGGACAAAGGTGAGGGAGTCTTTGTTTTACAAAACCAGAGGGTTTTGTATCAGTTTGCTGTGAGCAGGCTAAACCAAAGGGAACTGTTAAGTTTGTGCAGGACAGGAATTCTGTGTGTGGAGGAGAGAGCAGCCCAGTGGGCACAGCAGCAGTGCTGTGGCTGCGTGCCCAGCAGGAGCACAGCTCCCACTGCCCTTCTCATGGCCTGACAGAAGCGTGCGGGGTGGGTGGGCTCCCAGATGCGGGGAGAGGTGGCCACGGTCCGGCTGCCTCTGCTGGCTCCTCCCTTAACCCCCTTGCCCTTGGCAGTGGGGAACTATCAGAGAAAGACCATGCACATGACAGGAGTTATTTTGACTGCAGTTTTTGGGGCCGTAAAATCCAAATTTGCTTGGCCAGCTTTCCCTCTGTCATGAGTGTGTCATCCAGTACAGCATAGCTTATCTGCTGACTGGTTTTACTGGTATTAGGAATATGTTTAAATCACAATTTCTGAAGGACGGTGCCTCTGTGGTTTTGTCAATTATCTCAGTTAATGGGAGAGGAATCTATCTTTGCAAATCCCTCAAGTGTCTTTTTGCAGTAAGGAAAATGAGTCATTAAAAAAAGAATCCATTTAGCACTTAATGTTCTAGATTCAGAAAAGTACTCAGGAATGTCAATGAATTACTGTCAAGTAGGATCAGGGCAAGTTAAAATGAAGGATTAATAGCCAGGAGTTCAGTATTGTTCTGTTCTTAATACAAAATGTGTTTGAATGCTTTCTTGGGGGTCTTAAGAAAAGAAAGGCTCAAAAATGCTTTCGTTTCAGTTTAAATCTGCCATTTAACTTCACAATTTAAATACTAAATGAAATTTAAAATAAAACTTAAAATATTACTGAATGCTACTAATTGAATAATGATGGTACTTTTTCAGAGTTTACTCATTTGCCACTTTCATTTTTTAGCTTTTTTTTTTCCTAAAAGTCTGCTTAAATATGCTAAATAGAAGAGTTCAAGATGACTAGGATTGTTTGGTAAAAAACCCTAGAATAAAGTTTGTAGTAAAGAAAGCAAGAGGAGCCAGTGCACAGGAATTAGTTGATAAGAATAGAAAACCGTAGTTGTGTGCACTGCCATGTTTATGTTCAGCTACCATTCATGTATGGGCAATACTAAATGAAAAATTTGAGCTTGGTTCCTTGTGTTGGAAATAAGTTATGGAAATGTGAACAAAACAGTAATTGGAAAACTTAACTCCTATTGTTTGGAGATGCTTGGTAAACCAGCATTTGGAAAATTAGTGCAACAGATGACAAAGCAGTGGCTGTGCTATCCTGCATGCCTCTCACTGGTTTTGTGTGGGCTTTGCTCTTTCTAGCTTTTTGGTTTTTTAACTCTGCTTAGGGAGGTATAAAACAGCCAGACCCTGGAAAATTCATAGCAGTCCAAGTTACTCATGAAGTCTGTGGGTGACTGAGAGTTTGTGTGAGCCTTCGGAATTGAGACATTAAATGTTCCATGTGATTCATTGTCAAACATTGGAAACCGTAGGTGAAATGCCACTGTGAGCTGCTCATGGAATGTTTGGGGCCTCTTTCTCATTTCAGTAGGCCCAGATGGTATTAGAAGGGGCAAGAGGTTAGCTTTAAAAGCAAAAATAATTTTCCCAGAACAACACCCCGCAGCCCATTTGTGACACTCAGCATATCCTTGATAGAGAAGCCTGGATTTTCATGTGTTTAAATAAGAAGCAAAGGTTGCAGCTGTCAATGTGCTAACTCAGTACATTTGAGGAGAAAAAATCTCTTTTAACAGCTGCCTTCAGTCTTTCATGTAGGCTTAGCAAATGTATTCAGTCTGTTGATATACATCTTCATTGGTGCACGTAATTGCAGAACATTTGTAACTGTCAGAATTTCTTTCTGGCTGACTTGGTTGCTGCAGAGGGTTCCACAAACCCCTGGGCAGCTGCCATGAAGAGCCAAACAAGCTAAAAGTAAACTGAAATCTGTACTGAATCTGGTTTGTTTTCATATCTGCTTAAATGTGTACTGCACTCCCTGCCATGGTACCTCTTAAGAAATGAGTGAGAAATCTTGAATTTATTTAATTTGCAAATGTTGTGTTCTTTTCAGACCCTATATCTATGGTCCTACTGCACAAGGGGAAAGAATGCAAATCCTACAAAACTTCAAGCACAATCCAAAAATCAACACTATTTTCATTTCCAAGGTGAGTGAGTACATTCACTGTGTCCTTGTGCCTGTCTTCAGAATGAACTTTAAGAGTCAGCTGCACATGCATGGTGTACATTTGACATCTTCGTATTGCAGCTCACAAAGAAAGCTGTGCTTTGTATTTAGTGTTGGCTGGGGAAATGTGGAAATAAGAGACTGCTCAGAGGGTGCTGCTCTCTTGCAGGTAGGGGACACATCCTTCGATCTGCCCGAGGCCAATGTTCTCATTCAGATTTCATCCCATGGTGGGTCGCGAAGGCAGGAGGCTCAGAGACTGGGACGAGTGCTGAGAGCCAAAAAAGGTAAAGGAGGTGGTGGCTGGGCTCTGGGCCTTAGATCATCATATCCTAGAGCTGGAGAAACTGGATGTTCATGAGGTTTCTTTATACTGTTCTTGGATTATGTTTTAGTCAAAGAGAATATACCTTTATACAAGTGAGTGAAAATGAAGCATCTTCTGGGTCAGTAAATTTAGTGATGAGTAGATTTCCAAAGGACAAGAAAAGCTGAAAGAAAACTGACTTTTTGTTCTTTGGCAGTTCTCTCACTTTTTCATTCCTTCATATTTTCTTCAACATGAAATTGTAAAGAATCATAGTATTACTCTAGCACGCGAGCCTGTAGAAATCACATTTTTGATACTGCAGACTACTTTTAAAAATTGGATTTGGTTTTTGACCAGCATGTTTTTGTAAAACATGGCCAAAGGAATTTTTTTTGTTTAGAAAAATTATTCTTAAAATACTTCCTACTCAGACTTAAGCTCTGCACACACTTATTTTATGTGCAGGTTGTGCTGGTTACAGGTGACGCTTTGTTTGAAAATGCAAACAAAACCCATGTTAGGGAATTGACAAAGTCTTGGTGAAACCCTGGATTTTAAAAGAGAACCCTGTTACCAGGGTAACAGACCTTAAGGACTGTAAGTGTAAAAAGATAATTGATACACAGCCTAGTGTATGCTGGTCTTCGGATAGTCCTATGAATTCTTATCTAAGTATCTTTGTCTCACTTTTTTAATTCAAAAACACTGCCAACTCTAGTTTACATGGATAAAACTTATCCTTTGTCTTTTTCTGTTAAACTCTTTTGATGTGCACAGCAACCTTGGTCTTGACTCTTCACTACTTCTTGACATAATAGACATAAAAACAATTTTATCTTTCACCTTGCCTAGCAGAATAAAGCAGCGGATTCTTCTTAGAGCACCTGTGTGATTGTGTTAGTCTACATTTCCTTTTCTGTTTTTGTCTTTTCACCTATCCTCAAGTTACTAAGAACAAAAGTAGGAGTTACCATGCTGCGTCAGTTTATGCAAGGTCTGGGTGCAGCTAAACAATGCAAATAGTTTTTGTGGGGACAACTTAAACACCTGTTTTCAGTATTTATTCCACTGTTGTTCTCTGTTGCAGTGTTCCAAATGGAACTAAACACTGAGTGCTTTTGTCTCCTAGGCATGGTTGCAGAGGAATACAATGCCTTTTTTTACTCCCTTGTATCCCAAGACACTCAGGAAATGGCATATTCAACAAAACGGCAACGGTTTCTTGTAGATCAAGGTTATAGCTTCAAGGTAACTTGTCCCTTCTATTTATTATCCTTGGGGCCTAAGAATGTAATTTTCATATTGTTTAATGTTAGTATTCAGTCCAGTACTTGAGAATTCCAGTTGTGGAATGCATTAATGAAGGTTTTTCTTGCAAGCGAGAACTGATCCAGTATTGTTTTATCATCTGTATTATTGTGAGGGCAGATGCAGGTAGCTTTTGTGGTCTGCTCCAGCCGAGACTGCTGGGGTAATTAGTTTATAGTTGTATTGACTCAAGAGGTAAGCAGAAGAGAGAGGAGGGGAAACACTACATAATCAATGGCTGAATTAGAATGTCTTTTCTCAAAACCTTGTCAGGTTGGGAACAGTGGGAAAACTGATTGTTATGTATAAACATAAGCTTACAGAATGCATTTAACTACAGGGAAAATTCTTGTGAAATTTTCAAAATACCTCCAGTTAAGAAAGAAAGCTGCCTGTTGCAAAGCTTTATAACAGAAGCTTGAGATCCTTTCAGTTCTTCAGAAGTGGAGGTTTGTCAGCTGGTGGAGCCCATGGCACTGCATTGCCAGTAGGTCACATGTGCCCTGCACCCACAGTTACCAGATGAGTTACTGAGAATTCCAAGGAGAACAAACCTAACTGAAGTTACCCAGTGTCTAAGTACTCAAAAGCTGGAAAAGTCCTTTTGCTCTGCTGCTGTGCTCTGTTGCAGGTTACTGCACTGTCTCAACAGCTGTACATCTCAATTTGTTAGGGTTTTTTCCCCATAGTCCTGAATGCTTCTTGCTTAAATTCTCAGTCTCTGCAGAGCTTCTGGATTATTTTTGTTAAATATAAAATACTGGTTCTTAAACTGGACAAATCTAGAGCCTACAGCATGACACTAACCTTGCAGTAAGCTGAGTTATATGTGCTTTGATCAGGTTCTTGGTCAGGCTGGTATAAACAGTGTTTAGCTGACATCCTCTGCCCAGAGCTTTTCTTTCTTCTTTTCCTCCCCGCCCCGCCCCCCCAGGTTTGTCTTTTGCATTTCCAGCTAGAATATAACAAGAGATGTGTGTGTATGTGTATGTACATCACCTAGCAAGATTTTATACGTATCTGTGCTATCTGTAATGTGAAGTTGTTCTAACCATTAATAAAAGTTGAAGGCAGTACCAACAGGATACAGAATCAGAAATCCTTGTCTTGGTTTTGAATAGTTACTAGTGAGGAGGAAGAGCCCTCACCTTGTAGTGTGCTCTGTTTCTTAGGTAATCACAAAGCTGGCAGGCATGGAAGAGGAAGAACTTTCGTTTTCAACCAAAGAAGAACAGCAGCAGCTTCTCCAGAAAGTCCTGCAAGCGTCTGACCTGGATGCTGAGGAGGAAGTAGTTGCTGGAGAATATGGTTCAAAGTCAGCTCAGGTAATGAAGAATTCTTTGAAAAGGATGACCACAGGTGGGACAGAACTGGACCGTTTCACTTCCATCCAGTTCTAAACGTGATGTTGTCATTGATGACCTGGTATCTTTGTGAAACATTAGAGAACAGACTTATTTTTCTAATCTGCATTAGCCTGTAGCTATTGGAATAATTCACTTTTTGGGCACTTGGAAGAAATTAGACATGTAATTCATGTCTTTCTCCATCATATTTGAAGGAGAAGGTAACAGATATGTTGTTACAGATTTTGAAGTAAATCATCTAAGTCACATGCAATGAAAATACTTTTAAAACCTCTGATCACACACTAAGCACATGCTTATGCTCCTTGTACTTGCAGGTGTCCCGTCGTACAGGCACCATGAGCTCCATGTCTGGAGCAGATGATACAGTTTACATGGAATACCACTCCTCACGGAGCAAGGCATCTTCAAACAAACACATCCACCCCCTGTTCAAACGCTTCCGGAAGTGACATCTTCACGTGGGCGCTTTGCTGAACCTGTGGATCCATGTATTTGTTCCTGTAGCTGAAAAGATGGAGTTGAAATTTATGACAGGTCCTTTAAAAGACTTTTTTATATGTATCTGTATAGCCATGTATTTACTTACACACACAATGTATGTGCTCTCATAGGTGAATAGGAAAGCAAAGAAGGAACTAAATCTTACCGTGAAAATATTTTTAAAAACTTTAAGATAGAAATATGTCACAGCACATACTTTTTTGTGTGGCACTGGCTCCTTGTCTTATGCCCTCACTTCCTCATGGCCAGAGGGCAGAAGCATACAGGCCACTTCGTTCAAGAGAAGTACTTGTCTGGTTTTCAGGGTAATTAATAGATTTTATTTTTATCAGCTGAAGATCCTTTTTCAGAAGAGTCCTGAAAAGGTTTTGTAAATGAAGTTTGTACTGATGTTTGAAATATTATTTATCTGGTTATTGTGTCTGCTCAACAACATACTGTTTTTCAAAATGTTCAAATAAAGTCATTCAATGAGCTGAACAAATCCCAAGAGGAGCACTTTACATTATATTTTTTAACCGAGAGCTAATTTATACTTGTGACTTAACCTGTATTGAAATTCTAACAAATTGGTCAGAAATATTTTAGTTTGAAGACAAGAAGAAAGAGGGACTCTGTCTCCAAAGTAAACTCAAGGAAAGCATTAGTAGTAAATACAAATAAATTCTGTGCTCATTTTCCTTATTTTTCTTGCTACTGTTGAGAAGTTGCTCAAATAAAAGCTGTTTCTCTTGTTATTTATATTCTATTTATTAACCATGCAATAAAACCTTCGTAACTGCTAAACAGTGCACTGTCACCACAGAAGTTATTACTGAATCAAAAAGCATTTTGACTTCTCACAAGGTGAGTTGGAAGGATGTGTGAAGAAAAGATTCCCGAGTTGTTTTTTTTTTTTTTTATGAAGATTGCAATATAATTCTGGAAAATTATAGGAGAAATGGTGGTGGTTTGTGGCAGAAGAATGCTTTCTAAGTAACATCTGCTTAATAATGTAACACACCTACTTGGTGTTGTATTAAGAGCTGTTATTTCGCTGATTGCTTGTAGAGCTTTGGGAACAACCTCTGTTGGTTCAAAATAGGTTGGTATAAATCTTTACCATACTGGAAGGAGCATGCATGGTACAGCTATCCTGCTTGTATGACAAATGTGCTTCAGAAGAATACTGAATTCTGTTTCTTATTAGCATGAATTCACAAATTGAGACTGGAGAAATATTGGAAGCATAATTGAGAAGAGATGGTGCTTGGTTTTGGTCTCTGTATCAGAATCAGGTAATTTTTAAAAAGGGAGCTGATCTACTTCAGTTTAAACTTTGTTTAGGCTCTGAGCCCTATCCTGTAACGCTTGGTTCTTTCTCTTATGCTGAGTCTTCTGCCTCACAACCTGGAACCAGCCATGGCAGTGCTTGAGTGGCTTATATAGAAGAGATAATTGTGCAGTATTCTGGTGCTGATTTCCTCTCCCCAGTTTAAAGCACCATTTACTTCTGATAGTAGTTTGGACCAGCTCTAATGGTAACAGTTAGTAGCAAAATGGTAATTTAGTATAATGGGAGGGGCCTGTGACAGGGGTTTATCTGAGCAAGTCAGGCAGTGTCCCTCTGCATAATTCTCTCCTAAAAAGCTTTATGAATTGCTTTGAAACTACTCTCCACCCTTCATAAACTTGAAAAAAACCACAACAACCTACTAAATGCAAATGGCTTAATACTGCTTCCTGTAATTGTGGAATTACTAGTTGTAGCTGGATTTAGGACAGCACTGTAGTTCTTGTGTAGTAAATCGTGACTAATGATCTCACTCTTCTAAGTAATGTCTGTGTGGGATGCAGTACATTCAGCATCAAGTAAAGCATAATAAGTCTATGAGGTATGAATGACTCCATGCATCAGTGATAGCATCTCGGTATTCAAACTTTAGAGTTCATTACTTTGATATGATTAAGTACAGTAATTACCGCCTGCTGTTAACTCCAGGCTGTAGCAGCAAGTGGCAGACTGGTGCATTTACTCTCTACAGCTGAGGCACTGGAAAAGCGCTAAGGCTTTAGATGGGACCCCAATAAACCCATTTCTCTTGCCATAGTAGCCTGTAAATTTCAACCTCTTGCCGTTTTGTTTCAGTGGTTTGCTGGTGACAATGATCCCTTGCAGGTGTTAGAGTGGGTATTTCTACCTCAAACACCAACAAAGACTGTGTGGACTGTCAATGACATGTTTGCGCAGTTGATGATGAAAGGCAGAGAGCAGCTGCAGACGCTCAGTGGCCAAGACCCACGTGTAATCTATGTGCCTGTGGACAAAGAAAACTTGGCATCGTTGCTGTCAGAGGACATGAACTTTCAGATTGCACTTGCAGGCTTTTCAGGACAATTGTCTATCCACTACCCTTCACATTGCCTGTGGGCGGAGGGGGGTAGCCTACCTCTATATGCAAAACACCGCTGCCGTATGACCCCCATTGATGGACTGACTTTACAGATGCATCCAGCAGAACCAGCAAAGCTGCAGTAGATTGGCGTAAGGCAACGGCATAAAAGGGTTCTGACATTGCAAAATGCTTCAGTGCAAATTTTAGAGTTAGCTGCTATCCACTATGCTTTTCAATTGTTTTCACACAAACCACTCAGTGTTGTAACTGATTCTGCGTATGCTGCTAATGTACTTTTTAGTTTAGAATTTGCCTATTTCTGGTATGTGGATAACACACTTTTATTTACGGAACTGCAAACGCTGTGGCTTTTGATTAACAACTGACAGCACGACTTTCATGTGCTACACGTTTGTTCTCATACAGGTTTACCTGGACCTATCGCAGAAGGTAATAAGTGTGCAGATATCACTGTCATGCCAAATGTGCCAAGTAAGTTTGCTCAGGCTAAGCTATCTCATGACTTTTTCCACCAGAATGCACACTCTTTACGCAAGCAGTTTCAATTAACCTCCTTGCAAGCTCGCGACATTTTGCTATTGTGTCTTTCTTGACGTGGAGTTGCTCCTGCTCCTTTGGCAGAGGGTGCCAATCCTCGAGGCCTGACTGCCAATTCTATCTGGCAAACTGATGTTACTCATGTTCCAGAATTTGGTCATTTAAAACATATTCATGTAACTGTTGACACTTTCTCACGCTTTTTAATGGCAACCGCTCATACAGGAGAGAAGGCTCATGATGTCACTCGGCACTGGCTCACATGCCTTTGTTCTTTAGGCCTTCCTGACACCATTAAAACAGACAATGGGCCTGCTTATGCTTCTGAACGGACTCGCCAATTCTTACAGCAGTGGGCTGTCTCCCACAACACAGGTATCCCCCGCTCTCCCACTGGGCAGGCTATCGTTGAATGTGCCCACAGAACATTGAAAACTATGCTTCAAAAACAACAGAAGGGGGAATTGGAGTGTCCACATGACAGGTTAGCAAAAGCCCTGTATGTTCTTAATTTTCTAAATTGAGATGAAGCAGGCCAAACAGCATGCGAAAGACAATATTCTTTCCATACAAGGGCTTATCCTAGGCCTCCAGTGATGGTAAAGGACCCGTTAACAGGGCAGTGGGCAGGACCTGTAGATTTGTTAACGTGGGGTAGGGGTTATGCTTATGTCTCCACACAAATGGGTTCCTTTGCAGTGTGTGTGACCATTTGTTGCATCATCCTGACTGGTGAGAGCACTGCGAGTGTCTTACCCCCTACACTGGACTACGCAAACTTATGGATCACCCTTGCCAATGCTACGTGCACTGATACTATGTGCCTCTCTATGACAACCCCCAGTGATCCTTTCTGCACGTGCTTGGTAGGGGTACCCATTGACAATAAGTGTTTTGGTAAGCTGTATAATGAAAGCATGCAGAAAAACTGCATGGCACCAGGTGTATTGCAGCCCAGGTGGTGGTGCCAGGACACCTGGTGAAAGACTGCAGGATGGGGCGAAACATGGTACAAGGGTCTGAGAAGGACACGTGACTTTCTGGCTTTGCCCTTGCAGCCACAAGAACTAAATATGTTAGGGACCTTGCGTGCTTCGCTGTGCTTCTACATTGTTTGCACACCTGACATTTATATGAACAGTGTTAACTTTGATGCCTCTCCTAAAGGTATTTTTAGCAACGCTTCCTTGTGGTGCAACTGGACCTTGGAAAGTCAACTGGCATCTGGCATCAGCACTATTGCTCTCCCTTCAGACTTGTTCTTAATATGCAGAAAGCGTGTCTGGAAAGGTATACCAGGCAAAGCTAGTGGTGGACCTTGCGCCATTGGCCAACTAACCTTGTTTCCTCCAAATCAGACTGCTCTAATTGTTGCAGCGCAGTGTCGGGTTAGGCACAGCACATGTTGTTAACGAGAAATGCGATCCAACGGTAACCTTTTGGAACACTGCGGAGTGCATCTCTGGCAGCTGGATACCATCAACTGGTACTGCTCACGCTTTGGCTTCCTTAAACAAGCTCGGCTGCTGGCTTGCAAAGGAAGCTAATGCTACTAGTGCCGCTCTTTCAGCAACGCTAATCGACGTTAACTCAGTTCGACATGCAACACTGCAGAACAGGGCAGCCATTGACTTCTTGCTGTTGGCTCAGGGCCATGAATGCGAAGAATTTGACAGCACGTGTTGCATGAACTTAAGTGATCATTCAGAATCCATTCACAAAAGTATCAATAATCTTAAACATCTTACTAAGCAGCTACAGCAGCACAATGAGGGTGATTGGTGGGGGATGTTTTCATGGATCGACAACCTCAGCTTTGGGGTATGGCTTAAACATTTAGTAATGTACGGCATGGTTATCTTTGGTGTGCTTCTACTGATTGTGATATGCATCCCATGTATTTTATCTTGTATGCAACGAATGATTGATAGGAGCCTTAACAAGATAATGGCTTTACCAGTACAGGTTGTTTTAGCAAGAGAACACGTAATCAAAGAAGAGGAAGATGTTACAGATAGGCAAAGCCTTACAGAATAAGGGCCCTGTGGCCTTTGTAAAATCATGACTGACTCCTTGTACTTCGGCTAAGTAGAAAAGGATTCTGGGACTGAGTCAGCTGGAATAGAGGTAGAAAACAAGTTGCGTAACCGTAAAAAACAAGTTACATAACTGTCACATGCTCACGGCGTGGTTTATGGTGGTTGGTTGAATAATATTTGTAATCCTTTGAAAATATGTAACTTATAAAGGCCTATTTGCTTAAAAAGGCCTGATTTTGGGCAATAAAGAGCACACTTTTGCACCTGCCTGAGGACTCTGCTCGCTTCTTATCCCCCCAGAGAGGTGCTGTTTGTACAAGTTAAAGCAGGCACTGAAGAAAGAGCAACCAAATAAAAAGCAGCTGCAGGAGCAAAGTCGACCCTTCTGAAATTAAAAGACATGTCTTTCTTCAGCAGAGTTTTGACGACGAAACGCAAGCAGACATTTGAATGTGAAAGGACTTATTTTTACCAGGCGCTTTTTGCCAGCAGCAGGTGTCCCGGGCTCTCCCGGCTGTTCAGCAGCCAGTCCCTGAGGGTGCGGAACAGCCCGCGGGTAGCGGCGGGGAGCAAAGACGAGGGGTGCGGAGCGGAGCTGCTGGAGCTCCCCCCGCGCCGCCTGGGCAGGGTAAAGAGCCTGCACGAAATGCNTGAATCGCCGGGTTAGCAGCACCGCAGCTGGGCATCGCCGCGCCGCCTTCCCGCTGGGGAGAGCCGGGATTCAGGGGATCCCCCACTCCAATTCCCGCAGCACCGGAGGCTCCGGCAGTTTTGTTTGGCAGGGGATCCCACGATCCCGACTCCCCGTGCCTCGGTGCCCGCGAGCGCTCCCCGCGAANTTTTAACTGGACTGTTTCACAAGCTTGCAGAGGGCTTATTTTTGGCGGGCAGGGCTGGGAAGCGTGGGCTTCCCCGGAATCTTAGACCGCAGCACCCACCCGTGCCCTGAGGCTGTACCGGCACCCGGGGCCGCCCCAGCCCTGCCGCGGCTGAGGCGCCACGGCCGCTGCCCTTCCCTCAGCCCGGCCCGGCGCTGCTCGGCTGTGTTCGGAGACCATTTTGGCTCTCCTACCCCGGCCTCCCCTTACATAATAAATACACTTTGGCCTATATCGATCCCCTGAGGGGGCGGTAGATGCGCCAGGCCCCGCAGCCGTCAGTGCTGGCCGCCCCCGTCCCTTCCGCAGGAGGCGGGCGGTTCGAACCTTTCCCGGGGGCGTGAGGGACAGACCCGGGGTGGTGGCTACCGGAGTTGCCGTCCCTACCGCCCCCTCCCCGGCCACCACATCGGCGGGGAGCGGGGCTGGATGGCGGCGTGAGGGGAGGAGGGACGAAGGGAGGGACGGTGGGAGGGCGGGCCAAGAGCGGCTCCTGTCACCTGGCGGGTGGCGGTGCTGGAGCGGGGGAGAGGCGGTCGAGAGAACCGGAGCAGGGATGGGGCTTGAGAAGCGTCCTCTGGTGTCGCACCTCCGGTGCTGTGGTGTCCCGCGGGCCGCGGCGGGTCCCCTCCGTCGGTCGCAGCCGGTGAGGCGCCTTATCCCTGCGTGGCACGGCGGAGCTGGGTGGACAAGGATCCTCCTTCTCTGTGCGGCGCCTCGGGGATGCCGGCATGGGCAGCGCTCGTACCGTAAGGCTGTCGCTATCCAGAGATTAATTCCTCTGGTTGCTTGGCCAAACATGTGGGTTTCATTCCTAAAAAGTCACAGTGCATCTCCCGAGCCCTTTTCCTGTGTAGTCCAACTTATATTAAAGGAAGCACTTATGTATAAGGGAGTAAAGCTGTGTGTTTCACCCTTTTGCAGCTGTGGATCCATAATGCTTTCCACCGGCAGTACAGATCTCGTTGGGGATACCTCAAATGGCACATTTATTATTTTGCTTTTCTTAGTGGCCTTTCCCAAATCGCTAGGAAGAAATTTACAGTCAGCCCCAAGAGGTTTGCTGCCTGAAAATTACTGAAATCTCAGGAAGAAAAAAGAGAAAGGGAAATAAAAATAAAAAAGGGAAACTAAAGAAAACAGAACTTTAAGTGACTTGAGAATCAAAACTCAAAAGCTAGGATTTACAAAGGGCCTAAAAACACCAGATAGAGGCAGGAGACAGAAAGAAAAGAATCACATAAGTTGCTTAGTTTTGTCCAGATTTGTTATATTTACCATTTAGATTCTTAAGAAGAAATGTTAGGGTGTATGCTGTGTTCCATGGCAGCCAAACTAGATTGCTAATGATGAATTTGATTGCTTGCTAACCAAGACACATGCAGATGAAACTTGAAGACAACTAAAGCTTTTTGTTTCATTCTGTTTCTTTTTTTTCCTCTGACTCTGTGGTGGTGTACAGAATTTGAGAGGTACTCATCATAGTTTCATAACACTAAAAAAGATGCTACCATTGGTTTCAAGTTCTTTCCCTGTCAAAACAGTGAAAATTATTCAAAATATTAAAAAGAATGTAAGACATCCTAAATAGTATATGCTTTTTGCTACCACTAGCTGATATGGGTATTTTTTTCTTTAGTGAATATCATTCCTAGAAAGGAAAGTGTGAGGAAGGATAAGGAGAAGTTGCAATATAATACCAGTTTTTATTCTGCTTAGAGTCTCAAGAAGCACAGGATGCCCTATTTGCCTACACACAGAATGCAAGTAGGCATTAACTGAATTAATAACAGTCTGTTAAATTTAACAATACAGTGAACATCAGGAATGAATTAATCCCAGCACAGTGGTAACCAGCACAGCTACCTAAACAATGTCCTTTGGCACATACAAATATTTGTGCTCTATATGCAGAAGGGGTGGGGAAGCCGAGTGCTTCTTCACAAAGGAGGTTCTGTTCTCAGTAACGTGATTCCAGTTAGTCCTGGCCAAAGTAGTAATGCCTACAGCAATTACGATGAAGGGAAAGTGTTTTTAATTTCATGGGGTTAGATCTCTTTTGTGTCATCAATGCTGTGCAAGGATAAAGAAAAGAAAGGTGAGGAGGAAGGGATTTGGATGCCAGCAGCTAGAATTTATGGTGTGTGAAAGAATGACTGGTGTGAGAGTGGTATGTGAGGCACTAGAGTGGAACATTTTCAAGGTATGAAACAAGGGAAAGAATCCATGTTGTGATGGAAAATACAGAAAAAGAAATCCTGGGCATTTTTTTGTACATGAAATTGATAGAATGATGTTCAGTCTATAGAAAGAAAGAAATGTCCAAATACTTAATCCCTGTCCATTTCTGGTTTAAAACTAGTATTTAATTTATTTGATTGGATAGCTTGTCACTTGATTTATTTTCTGTTGAAGTTTGTTGTCCCATGTAAACCATCAGTGAAAAAAACAAACTGCTCCATAAATAGCAAAATTTGTTGAACCTGTTTTTCCATGACTGGTGGCCTGTATTCCCCTCACTGTGCTGATTTTTCCTTGTTGCTCTCCTTTCCCAACTCATGCCTTCCTCTAAGGCACATACTCTCAAAGTTATTGTCACCAAGTTCAATATCCCTAAAATATCTCTAAGGCAAGAGATACTTTGGGTTTTGGGAGTGCTTGTTCATACATTGCTCTGCCTGTGGTGTTGGTTAGGAGCAGACCAAGCAGAAATGGCAACAGTTGAGTCCTGCCATAGCATTCCCCTCATCAGGATGACTAATATGTGTCTTATATGGATCCAGATGCTGATTTTTGAAAAAGATAAGAATATCGTTGTGGGAGACCTTTAGAACTTAGACTGAAGTTGGCCATTGTGTTCCAAAAGTAGTTGAGAGGTGACTGGCAGAGACCACAATTGCACAACTCATGTTTTATTTGGAAACTAGACAAAAAGAGTTACATTTTTTATATGCACTTGGTATCATATTCTGAAGAGTGATTCTTGTGTCTTAAACTTATTGTTGGCAATTAAACAATTCATCTCTATAACTAAGATTGAATAAAATATATTTCACATAAGTTAATCTTGGGTCAATACTAGGCTTTCACAAGTGTAGTTGGTGTCAACCACCTTTGGTTTACATTCAGCATAATTCTGTGTGCAGATGTCTTTGGATTCGAATGTAGGTAATGTGTCAAAGTTAAACTTTGGTCAGTTTAACTTGTCTTAATACTTTAACCAGAAATAAAGGCTTTAAAATAGATTTTTAAAGTCTTAATAATATCTTTTTAGTAACTGCTTTGCAGTTTTGGTGGGTTTTTTTTCCCCTCTGAAATGAGGATGTACCTCAACTCCAAGTGGATTTGTAGGAGTTGAGAGTTTCACATCATGACCATGTCCGAACGAAGTTTATTTGAAATAATCAATAAGATTTCATGGGACAGTGATAGTGCATTCTGACTGGAAATTTTTTCAGTTTGTTTTGTTTGTTTTAATATATATACACAGTTTAATATTTTCCAATCCTCTTTATTAATTTCCAATCCTTTTTGCCTTCAGCTTGAATCACATGATTTGTGGACCACCCAATAAACCTCACTGCAAGAATAAGATCCCACCTTTTCCCTTCTTTTGCAGAATTAGCATATGTCTCTCTCAAGTTCACTGCTGACAAATCTGTTCCAAAATGCAGTTTTTCACTAGGCTGTTGTGCTGTCATCGTTCTTGGTTAGGTGTGAGAAACTTATACATAGCTTTTTTATAAGGAATTAAATGGTAGAGTAAGTAGTTATTTACAAAAGATACTAAATTATATCTTTGTATTATACTGTTAATTTAACCCTATACACTTCCATGTGTTTCATTTTTGCAGACATTCTTTCTAACCTGTTTGATCTGAAGGGATGTATTTTTAAGTGAACCGGGTCCTTTCATCTTCTCAGTGTTTGGTTTCAGTCACGCTCTGTGCCTTAGAGCTTTGGGTCTTTTCAGTCAGGGGTCCAAACTGTGTGACCTCTCTGTTTTCCTTGTGAATATTTCACAGTCATGCTTAGATGCTTCTCCTGACATTTCAAACTGTTCCTTGACGGGAAAGCTGGAGATCAAATTCTAGATGTGAGAGATTGTGTATGACAAATTGTCAGTTTCCTTTTGTGATAGTTTTCCTTAGTAATACTTGACTTCTGTTTCTCTTTGTTGGTGATGCTGTAGCAAAAACACACTCAGGAATATGGAAAGATCTTCAAGTCCCACTTTGGTCCCCAGTTTGTTGTATCCATTGCAGATCGAGACATGGTTGCTCAAGTCCTCCGAGCAGAAGGCAGAGCACCACAAAGAGCCAACATGGAATCCTGGCAGGAGTACAGAGATTTACGGGGGAGATCCACGGGGCTCATTTCTGCGTAAGTGTTGTTACTCCTTCACTTTCCTTGTTTGCTTGTATAACTTTAATGATTTTCTGAAGGACTGCACAGGTCATCTGGGAAATCAGGCTTTTCTGTGTGGGGAAATCTGTGTGTCTACTGAGGGGAAGTGAGTAGGTATTTGTGGTGAATCCTGTCAATTTGTCTGTTCTGCTGTGAACTTTCAAAGGGATGGTAATGATGTGTAGTTGAACGTGCAGTGAGCTACTTTGCATGAAGACATCCTTTGGGAACGTGTATCAACTGGAGTTGTCTGAGCTGACTCACCTGTTAGCAGTTTTGCAGAATAGAGCTTACTAGCTTTGTCACTGCACTGCATGAATATGGGTTTACTGTATCAGTTCTAGACTGTTCCATCTGGTTGGCTGTGTGGAATTGTCGGCTCAGATTGGTTTTAGCTTTATTGTTCACCGAAGTGCCCCCTCAGTAGACTAATGTAGAGAAGTCACAGAGTGGTCAATTCACACTGTAGTGCATCCCCACACAGGTATTTTTGAATGTGGCTGATACCAGAGGAGTTGTCTGTCTGTACAGCTTGCATAACCAGGCAGCGCATGTGGGTGTGGTTGATTGCCACTGGGAGCTATTCACAATCCCCATTGACATAGGATGTTTATTTAGAGGGAAGTTAATTTCCTGAGCCATGGACAGTCTGTTTTTTCATGGTAGCAAAAGGCTTTATGTATTGCACTGCAGACTCAAATCTTGAGCTGCAGTTGAGACTCAAACTAACGGTTCCTTGTTACTTAGTGAAAAGAGATCTTAAATCAGGAGACTCAGGAAATATCTGTTAAAAGCAACCAAATTGTTCTGCTGGCTGGTAAGTTTCTGTGCCTTGCAATGGCATTGCTCCAGGTAAAAAAAGTAATGGGAAATATAACAATTTAAAATAAACATATAAAAGATAATTGCCCACTTTCGTAAGGAATTGAAAGGTATCCCTGGAACCACTGTTCCCAAATATTCTGCTCATACGGAGCATGTAGATACTACAATTCAGATTTTTAGTCTTCAGCACAAAGGTTTCCATGCATAGCTCAGCTAAAGCAGAATCTGTAGCTGTAAGTTGTTTCTTACAGGTAGGCCTGCTCTCCTATTACTTTGTTGGTTTAGAATTGAGGTAGCTGAAAGTAATCAGTAATGGAATTTATGGTACCAGCTCAAGTTGTTGATTTGTCAGATCTGAATGTGATACCTTTATTTGATAATAAAGTAATGGTTCTGTGTAAAAGCAGTTTTGCAGACTACCCATTCAAATACTTATTTAAAGTAATTTTAATAGAATATTTTACTAGTTTCTTGCATTAGCTACTACTAACATAGGGACACTTGCCAAATTCAGAACACTGAGTGGGCAAGTTCTGTCACTCAACCCAGAGATTGACTTACACCTGAACATACATGTTGCAACACTGAAATTTAATGAGGATGTGCAATAAATACAGAATAAAATTGTAGGAGCATAATATAAAATATACATTATCATAATTTTCATTTTACCAGTTGCTTTCATTTTACCAGTTACTTTCATTTGGCATGAAAAATCGCAAACAGTTTGGTTGCACAGCTCTTACCCAGCTGATGATTGTTAAGGAAAACTGTGTATAGACATTATTAATAATTTTTTCTAGGGAGGGGGAGAAATGGCTAAAAATGAGAAGTGTACTGAGCCAAAAAATTCTGAAACCCAAGGATGTGGCTGTTTACTCTGAAGGAGTCAATGAAGTTATCACAGACTTAATTAAAAGAATCCACACCCTCAGAAGTCAAGAAGAGGATGGGGAAACAGTGACCAATGTTAACAAGCTTTTCTTCAAGTATTCAATGGAAGGTAAGGCCAGGCTGGATCTGTTAAGAAAATGGATGTAAAGCAGTGTGGTTGTGGTTAGGCATTTCTGTCAAATGACTGTGGCCTGTTTTGATTAATCTGAAAAGGGAAGTTTGATATTCTGCATTCTTGTGTCTTCCTAGTCAGTGCAGAGGGTATCAGTAGAATTCCTTTGCAGAGTCCAAAGACCTGATACCTTGTATTAAGGAGCAATTCCCATGGAAATGCTGGTATATAGGTAAAATGTTCAATCAAGGCCTTCAACAGTCTCAGTACTCTGTATTTCTGTATTGATTTCTCAAGAATAAGGGTGCTGACCTTCTAATAGGTGACTTCTAAGACATGTTAATTTCACAATATACCAGCCAAATTCCAATGGGGAATCCCCATGTGATATATCTAAATTCAGTTCATAGCTTAATGTGGGAAAAGATACTGCTTTTCGCTGCCTATGCATGCCAAGTGTGGGATTGTTAGGCTTGCCTTAATATCATCTGCCACTGGCTACCATTAATGAGGGAATGCTGAATGGAAACCTGGCCTGAGCCTGTATGGCATTTCCTGTGTTCTTACAGAAATCTCGTGGTGATACATATTTCATGTATTTCTTTAACTGGCTGCTTACAACCCCATCTTGTTATATGTAATGCCTTTAAAAAACATTGGTACTCTTTGCTGACAGGCAGCTGAGTAATTTGGGATTTGAAGAATTTCTAAATTGCTCACTTACGAAGATATTGTATCAAATTGCTGGCTGCCTGCTTGGTCTATTTCACATTAATAGTGTCTAAAAACGGCATTTAACTACCAGTTTATGGAATTTCAAACTGTAAGCTTACAGATTCATACTATAACTGATGGGTTAGTGTAAATTCTTCACATTCTTTTAGTTTTTTATTTGTAACTTGTGCCTGGCACACATTTATTTTCTATACGACTTGCTGTTTATTTAATTTACACTGTAACTCTTCAGGGAACCAATATGTAAGATTTCTTTGAAAGGACCATGTAAGCAGCAAAAGGATGTATAAGAACTAGCAGTTTCTGAAAGAGGCACGAAAAAAATAAAAGGCACAGAAAAATATCTTCCCAGGGAGGAAAATTAGGGAAGGAAGACTGAGTTGAAAATAACCAAATTTTAAAATTATTTTTGTCAGTAAAGATAATTTCTAGTGGGGGTGCCTGCAGTACTGCAGAAAAACATCTGTGAAAATTACAGCAAGTCACAGCAAGAGACAGTCAACATTGTCACTTGCAACAGTGTCACACTTGCTGTTTTTCAGGGCTGGGTGGAGTATGGTGTGTGCAGTAAAAGCACTGTCAAGAGTGCAAGCTTTCTATCGATTTATACAGACTCAGTATTCATTTGCTACCAGCTGATGGCAGACACAGCCATTGGTAGAAACTGCTGCGTTGTCACCAGTTCTCAGAAATGTCTTGGGACTCGTGTGTCCCTGTGGGTTCAGAGGCCAGCAGGGCAGGCTCAGGATTTGTAGTGCAATGCAAAACACAGCAAACAGGCTGCTCTACTTCTGGTGGAATTCCTGGCTGTCTTCTCATGCTGAGCATTATTGACATAGCAACTACATTCTTGCTACAATGTTTAGCTGGGCTACTTTACTGTGTTTTGGATTTCTGTTTTATCTGTTCCGCAACTGAAGTAGTAGTAGTAGTAGTAGTAGCAGCAGTAGTAGTAGTNTAATAATAATAATAATAATAATAATAATAATAATAATAATAATAATAATAATAATAATAATTTCTTGTAAGGTAGTTCAATTTTCTGTTAGTTAATTCCTTAAATTATTAATAGGTATTGATGCATGTGTATAGCCAATTCTTTGATGTTTTACGTGCAGGTGTGGCAACTATTCTGTACGAATGCCGATTGGGCTGCCTGGAAAACAACATCCCACAGCAGACTGTTGAATATATTGAGGCTCTGGAATTGATGTTTAGCATGTTTAAGACCACTATGTATGCAGGTGCCATTCCCAAATGGCTTCGTCCGCTTATTCCAAAACCCTGGAAAGAGTTCTGCAGATCCTGGGATGGACTCTTCAAATTTAGTAAGACTTAGTAGTAGAAAAGTTCAGCTGTATTTCTGCAGGTTCTGTGTGTGTTTGAATGGGACAAGCTGCATTTCTCTTCTAAAATTATAAGAAGACATTGTGGCAGAAGTAAGTTTCATATTAAATGCAGACTGGCCAGGGGAACTGTTTTAAAAAATATTCTACTGAAAACAAACTTTACCAGTACATTTCAGAACTCCTCTATTTTATACTGCTCTTTATTTATCTTCATCTGTTTCAGCACCCACTTGTCACTCCAGGTCCAAGTTCTTTGCCAAGGTTTTATTTTAAGCCACTTCAATTTTAATGAGGGTAGTTTTGTTTACGTCAGCAAAATTTTAATTAAGCACCCTGACAAATAATCACCACTAAAACTGACCAGAAAGTTAATAAACTAGGCTCTGGCAATTAATTAAACATGTTTAAAAGTTTATGTATATATATATACAAGTGTAAAAGTTGACATCGAAGTACACTGATATACTACAATATGGGCGTTTTTGGTAAATAAAACATTCCAGGCTGCCTTATGAATCAGCTTTCATGTAAGGTCATGTAAGTAGGAAGAAAGAGTTGTCTTTGCAATTTATTTTTTTTTTAAATGTTCTTGAGTATTAAAAAAACCTGAACCCTTTTTCTCTCTCAAATATTAGAAAGCTGCATGCATTTTCATTTTTTGGTAAGCTCATTCTGTGAGCCATTAACTTTTTGAGGAGCTTTTCTCTTCTTAAATCCAGTGTTTGACCAAAGATGCTGTTTGCAGTCACTAAAGTATACACGGAACTGTGGGTGAAATTGCTCAGCATGTCATTCACTGAAGTTTTTCAATTTTTGTTATTACTTGATGCTCCTCATCTTTGTCTTCAGAGTAATTAAGTTCTGTGGCTTTGACCTTCTGGTTGCTGCTAGCATCTTGTAGCAGCCTCTCTGTGCTGAGTTGCAGCATGTTCTGCAGAGTTCACCACTTCTTGCAGAGTCATCAGAAAAAAAGCCAGGTGGGTGTAAAAACTTGGCCTGGAGCTTCCCTGGAGAAAAGGAACTGAAGTCTCTTGTGTCCTTTCTTTGTGCTTAGCATTCTCATGCTGTGAGCTACCAAGGTTCCTGTCAGCTCAGTCTTTCCTTGCCATGAGTACCCAAGGACCTCCACGACCACTCTAGGATCTGTTCCCCTGGATGTGCAGTGTAGCATAAGTAAGAAATGTGATTACTGAATGGAACCAGCAGAAAAATAAAAAATGGAGGCTTAACAATTATTTTGAATCCCAAAGGTCAAATCCATGTTGACAACAAATTGAAGGCTATTCAGTCTCAGCTGGACAAAGGAGAAGCAGTGAATGGTGGGCTACTTACAGACCTCCTAGTGAATAAGGAACTTACTTTGGAAGAGATCTATGCCAACATGACTGAAATGCTTCTAGCAGGAGTGGACACAGTAAGCCTTTTCTTGTGCATAGTTGTTTTCATAAACCAGTATCACTAGCAGCTCTCTTCAGGGGGGTTACATTGTTTATAAGGATGTAATTTTAACACATTTAAGCCTTGAGGCCTTTAAAGTGATACAAAATACTTCCTGTACTGTGTAATTTCCTCACGGGGATGAAGTCAGTGTTCTGTTCTAGCTGTGGTTTATAGGAACCCATCACTTGGGAGTCTGTTCCACAGTTTATTAAACAGATAAAACAGCAATTGTCTTTACATTCAGCTTGTATTTTACACATTTTCTTTTACTAGTTTGTTTATCAGGTTGGTGTTTGTGCTACTTTAGGTAGACCACAATAGAAAAGTCAGCTGAAAGTTAGTGTGAAAAAAATTGATCAACAAACTCGTATGTAGAGTTTGGTAAAGGATTTTCATGTACTGCTAATTAAATCAACTGGGACACACATTATGGATCAGATACCTGGTTTCTGCTGGAATCCATTAGGAGGGGGATATTAGGCCAGCAATGATGTGCGTAAGGCATAAGTTCATTCTACCCCTGCTTGTGCTGGCAACATAGAGTCAGGCTGAGGCTAAGAGCTGTGGTAAGGGCGCAGGACTAATGGGGCTGGTGTATCCAATATCTTAACACCTAGGAACGTGTCTTTAGTGTGTCTTGTTCTGTATTCTTCTGCTTTGCCATATAGATTATTTGAAGCAACACTAATGTCATGTGTGTATCTTCCCCTCTTCTCATTCCTGTCATATGAAATTAGTGTAGCTCAGAACTGACTGCAGCATGACAATCAGAAGGATAAGGAAAGAGAAAGACGAGTTACTGTATACACAATGTATACAGAGTTATTTAGAATATCAATGAACACTGCTATTATAATGATTGTAACTGAACAAATTTTTAAAAGAAATTATATTAATGTGATAAAGAAAGTGCTGTGTAAGACTTTAATAGTCATACAGCTGTAAAGTTTAAAATAAGTAAAAAAGTAAAATGGTCTTAAAGAAAATAAAAACTCCCTGGATAATTGAGTTCAGAATTTTTTGGTTTAAGAAAGTTCATAAGCATTCTAAAGAAAACAAAAAAACCCCAACAGTAATCACTTTTGAATTCCAAAATAAGGAGCATATGTAAAACTTTATGTGCTGAATATTATTCCATTGGTTAAATATCCCAAGGACTTTTGACTTTGCAGAGTTTTTGATGTTTGGTTAAGAAAAGCACAGTTATTAATCCCATTCATTTTCTAATCTTTCAGACCATTACTTTTCCATTTTTAGTGTGTGACAGCTTTCATAAAAATAAAAGGACGGAAGACAAGATCATGCCAACAAGAATTTCCCTTTCCATTTGACTCAGCTTTCTCAGCTGGCAACAGTCTTTTTCTGAGAGGATGATACTTCTGACTTCCTCATTTTCAAGTACAAAACAGAAATTGAGGGAATCTTTTTTCCCTACTGCTGTCAATTCAGATCTCATTTTATCATAAAAACTGAAAGAGTTTTATAGGATTATAAAAGCTTTCAACAGAATTGTAAGGCAGGTGTTGGCTACAAAGCATTTTGTCTGTTGCTGGAATAGTCCTAATTTTTCAGAGGTTATGAAGGAACTGGGAAGCTGGGAAGGAACACTGTTTATATCAGAGAAGTTCCGTACACAGCTGGCACAATTGCCAGCTCCTCTGAGTGGGATAGAACTGGGCTGCATCATAGAAGGCACGGCCATTCAGTATTGCAAGAAAAACAAGAAAAGCTTACGAGAATGGCAGTTCTACCATTATACCTCAGTTTGAAGACAAGACATAAAAGGTCACTGTCATGATGAATTTGCGTTCTAAATTGATCTTAGACATAAGACCAAAATAAGATATTTACACAAGCTGATTTTTTTTTCCAGTTAAGGTGAAAAAAGATCAGATGATGGGTTTCTTTAAATCCTTTTGTACTCAAAGTTGAACTGTGTCCTGCCTTGTGTTCTGTTTCTTCTTCACACAAAATAGTTTTAAATGATAGTGGTGTAGCATTGCTTACCAAAGGATAAAGCATAATCTTAGCAGACATTATATCAGTTCTGTTCTGTGGAAGCATATACCATATGCTTAAAAGGGTTTGGAAATGTTCTGAGTAGTATTTTCACATCTTGTTTCCTGTGAAGTGTTTTTGTTGGAAGAAAAGGTGAAATGAATATTGAAAACTAACAGCTAACTTAATCCATTGCTGTTTAGAGTGTTTATGTTTCAATATTGTTTACTTAGTTGGGTTTGCATTTGGTTTGTCTGTTGCTTTTTGTATTTCACTGGGAAAATATCAACATGGATTGTTTTGATATGCGGTGGGCTTTTAGATGGAAAAGGGATGAAGGAGGGGATGGCGAGGTCTGGCTACATCCCACTGAATCCAGATGTGAATGATTGCCAATCTGTTTCATAACTTTAAACATATAAAACACACAGTTGAAAGCCGATTGTTTTTCTTGGCTTGAAATTATTTTTAATCTTGTTGGCCTTGATGATGATGATTGTGGTTTCTTCCTCAGACTTCTTTTACTTTGTCCTGGGCAGTATACTTGTTGGCGAAGAACCCAGAGGTGCAGCAACGTGTTTATGAGGAAATAGTCAATAAGCTGGGCAAAGATCAAGTTCCAGTTGCTGACGATGTCCCAAAATTGCCTTTGATTAGAGCTGTCCTGAAAGAAACCTTGAGGTAAGTAGCAGACAACTAAAAGATTTAATTCCACATCATTCTAATGGATTTTGAGTCTGTTCTAGCATTTGTATTTAATTGTTGCTACTGCTGTTTGCAGCTTCTACTTTTATTTATTGTAGCAGTATTGTGTCCAAGGATACTCAAGCAATGAAAAAGATAGATTATATAATATTAATGTTTCTAAGTATGGTAAAAGTGGTATCACATATATAGGATAGGTCTGTTAAGGTAAGGAATCAAAGGCTTGATTTTTCCCTTTAGTCTGTACGATGAAATGTAAAACCCTCTCCCACACTGGTACTTTGCAGTGCCACTTCAATAATCTTAAGCTTCTTGATTTAAATTAAAGGCACTTTACATACTTTTTTAAAATGTGTTTATACTAACTGTTCATCGTGAGGTGAGGGGAGTAAGAGGATTTTAGAGAAGGCATCAATAAGGCTTTTTCAGCTTTAGCAGTAGTGCTAAAATGTCTCCAGCTTGACCACCTCCAGCTTGACACCTTGTGCTTGCACATGTGTAAAGCAAATAAATGCATAGACCAAATAGCTCAACCTTCAGTTACTAATAAATAACTTTTCTCAGATGATGGTCATATTCTCACAGATGATTCAAAGTCCTTGAAGCTCCAACGTGTTCTGTACTTCCGAAGAACATTTTTGCTGGGAATGGATATGGCATTCATACTGCATATTTGTGAATGCAAATTGGAATTTAAACTTTTTAAAATTGTATTAGTTATTACTGTTGAACGTCAGATAAATATTTCTCTCTAGGTTATATCCAGTATTGCCAGGAAATGGAAGAGTGACCCAAAAAGACTTGATTGTTGGAGGATACTTTATACCTAAAGGGGTAAGTTCTGTTGCAATCCTCTGCAGAGAACAGTTTAATTTTTGCATGTGAAATATGATCTGCTACAACATATATACACTTCATTGTTTTTAAAAGATTTCACCACCCTAAAACATTAAGAGGGAAGTATTTCAGTAATACCCATTTATATGCCACAAATGGATGTTATGATTGACTTGTTGCTGTTTTTTTGATATTTTTTTATTTGGGTCCTCACTAGCAAATGAAATTTATCATCATGACTTGTTCTTAATATTCTTGACGGTGGAGTCTATTACTAACATCTCTGTGTAATGGTACAATTCAATTAAAAAAGCATGAATTTCATTATTATTGCAATTTTCTAATTCTTTGTCTGTTAATTCCCTTTGTAGAAAGAGTTTCTCCCTTTTTCGCATAGCAACTTCATGAAACAATTCCCAATACTTGTGAATTTTGTTCCCATCTCCTTCCCCACTGCATCTTCTCTAATATATCCAGCAAGACTGAGAACAATTTGAAGATTTTTTCCTTTGACCAGTTGAGAAAGAGATTTGATTTTTGAGGTATCCTTTTGTCTTTAGAATTACTCAGAGACACTTAATTTTTATCACCTCTTATTGCAGAAATTACAGTAATTGCAAGTGCTTTTTAATTTTGTTATGTGCATTGGAGTTAGCTAAATGTAAATGTCATTTATTTCCTCAGACCCAGCTGGCACTTTGTCATTATGCTACTTCATACAGTGAAGAAAATTTCTCAGAGGCGAATGAGTTCCGACCTGAGCGCTGGCTGAGGAAAGATAATTTGGACAGAGTAGACAACTTTGGCTCCATCCCCTTTGGTTATGGCATTCGAAGTTGTATAGGAAAAAGAATTGCAGAGCTGGAAATCCATCTTGCACTGATTCAGGTTAGAACTATGTGACAGCGTTACAAGAAGAAAAGTGAATTGGTATTACTTTTTTTTAATGTGTGCCAGTTCTGGGTAACCTACAGTGCTCAAAACCTCTGTTTTGGAGTGTTGTCTAATGTACTCATCCTGCAAAGGCTTGAAAAATTGAAAATAATCATGCTTGAAATGTAGCATAGTACTTAAACTACATTGCAGATGGTATAGTACACATGATGTAAAACTAAAGGTAAGTTTGTTAAGGAAATACATGGATTTAGTACAGCAGACTTTTGTAAGCAAATCAGAAGTGTTTCTAACTGTATATTAGAATGGTTCCAAACCTGCTCAGTTTCTGTGTTTTAATTAGAAGAATTCAGAATTTAAAAAGATGTAAAATAGATTTTATATCCTTGTACTGATCACCATACATGACAATTAGAATTTTTCTATGTTCTGTGCTTTTCTGTCTCTTCTTGTTCTTTCTTCTAACTCATTATCATTTTAGATATACATAATTTATAGTTATATAAATGGTTAGTACATGCTGATATATATTGTTTTTGATTGGTTCATATCATAAAGAAAACGTTCCCAGCAGCTGCTACATTTTTTGTCATTTGCAAGACACCCTTTACCTCGAATAATGAGTCCAGATTGTGCAATCAAATCTCAAAGATTTGGTAACTATTTATAGTTACTTAACTATAAAAATATTTAGATCCATTTTATATATTCAAAGCAAAGCTTGATTGAATTGTCTTTGAATTTCCTACAGTAAATTTCCAGTGCAATCTCTAAACAATTAGTGCCTGTCTTTTGAACCTGAGAGTGAGAGAGCTCCCAGGGGGCTGGGTAAAAAAAAAAATGCTTCCATCTTTTTGAGAAGGAGGCTCGAGGAAGCAATGGAGAATCTGCTTTATTTTCTGGAAAGAAACCAGAACAAAACAGTACACAACCTATTTACAAACATCGAGATGATATTTAAGTGATTTAAAATTAGAAACGCATGGAGCTCATCAAAAAGAAATTGTTTCAGACCAGTCTGATTTCTTTCTTTGACTTGATCACTTACCTAATGCAGGGGTATAAAGTGAGTCATATACTCTGACTTCAGGAAGTATTTTCACACGTCCTGTATGTTTTTCTCTCAATTAAATTAATAAAATTTGTTCCAGATGGAAGTGTCCACAAAATGCATGCACAGCTGGTTGGAAAAAGGAAATAGCTGGAGGCAGTAGCTATCAAATATTTGCTGCTGAACTGGGAAAGCATTTAATTAAAATTCTGTAAAAGTCTGTCCTGCATTTGATTTAGGCTGTTATTTTCATTAACAGTGTAAATGATGGATTAGAGAATACTTCTAGGGTTTGCATGGGATACCAAGCTGATGTGAATTAAGTTAAAATCAGGGTATGTGAATATAGAATTACGGGGAAAAAAAGGAGAAATGTTCCAGAAGCAGCACAAAATTATTCACTAATGACAGTTGCAAATTAGTGCCCTTGAGAAGAAATAAATGCATAAATACAAATTTATGAACAACTGTCTGGGTAATATTAGTACCATAGGAACAGACTGGAGGGATATAGTAAAAAATCGGTCAATTCTGACAAGGCAATGTGATTCTAGATTATATATTAGCAGCATTAGCAAGCATTTTGTATGTCAGAAAGAGGAGCTAAATTACTCAGTCTTGCCAAACACTGATGAATCCTCACTAAGCAATGATAAGAAGCCATCCCTGTGCACTGAATTTTAAGGACAATATAGCCAAATTCAAGGAAATTTGGAAGACAATGAGAATAACAAGAAGGACTTAAAGAGAAAAATTAGATTAAAATTTTGTCGAACATCTTGCACAGAAAAAGGGAGTTATGTATAGGAAAATAATGCATTGGTCATCAGTCATGCTAGGAGAAGGATAAGAGATAATTACTTAATTTATAGGAAAAAGTGTTTGAGATTTATTATTAGGAAAAGTTGAGGATGTTGCAGTATTTCCCACTTGAAGGTGTAAAAGTAGATAGCTGATGTATTTTTTGTTCAGAAAAATGTGTCTGATGGGATTGGGACTCCTATTGCTTCCTTAATAATTTCACATATTGATTGATATTAACGGAAGTGAAATCAAAAACACATAGAGAGGAACCTCACAAGGTTTGAAAGAGACCTTAGTTTCTTTGATAGTTCAGACTGTTTGATCTGGTTATGTGGAAGTTCTTCAGAAAGGACTTGCTCAGTCCTCCTTCCATCAGAGGAGGAAGATTTTGAACTATAATCTTTACCTTGTAACACCTTTTCTTTTTTTTTTTTTTTCTTTTTTCCTGGATGGGAATCATTGCATTTAAACTCTACAGAACTGGCAACACAAATTCTCCTTATGACACTCTGTTTTCTTTTTTAAAGGCTAATCTTCATCGGTAATTTTGCAGTTTTTCTAATACTTGTCCTGTTTATGTTCACAGCTACTTCAGAATTTTGAAATCAAAGTTTCTCCAAAAACCGAACCAGTTCGTGCCAAAACTCATGGACTTTTAACTCCTGGAAACTCCGTCAATGTGAGATTTTGTGACAGAAAGTGAAACTCAAATGTTTTGGAAGTACTTATGCAATTTTCATGGAAACAGGTTTGCATTTTGTGGGAGTTTAAAACATGCTTGTTCTCTGGTTTCTAGGTATTTGACAATATCATGAACTATTATGTTCTGCATTAGTTCTAGCAGTACATAAGAGCAATTACCTCTCCTGTAACAGTTAATTACACATATGAAAATACATACCATAAAAATTCCTTCTTGCACTGAGAATCTCCTTTTATCTGGGAGAATTCCTAGTAATAACAACACATGCATTGAAAAAGCCAACCAAAAGTAAATTCACACATGTCAATATCATTCAGTGGTTCTGTTATGCTGCTACTCAGTGAGTGTATTTGAGAGCAAGGGGTTTACTATATAGTATGTGAAAATTATCTGTATGTATAAGTTTGTGTTTTCCTGTTTCTTGTCCTCCAGATTTTTTTTAAAAGTTTCCAAGTAACACTGAAATTATGAGGTCTCGTTTTTATCTGTAAAAACATTTACCCTGCATGTATTAAAAAAAAAATCCAGTAATGTGAAAAGCAAGGATAGAAAAAATACAACTTATGTCACGTTGTTTAGACTTGAAATATAGAACATTTACAAATTTATCTAAACTTAATCCCCACAAAATACTTCTATATAGTTAAAAAAAAAGTCTTAAAAATGAAAGTTTAAATGTCACGTTGGAGAGTTTGAAGCCAGGCATTGTTCTCATCACCCAAGCACAAGCCACTTTCACTGTTCTAGCTAATATGCCAAACCCAAGTGTAAATAGTAAAAGGAAGTAGTTGTTACATTTTTATTATTTAATTAAAATACTACTTTTAACTTTGTTCACAGTTCTTCAACAGTAAGAACTGGAAACTACCCATTTTAACCTGCTGAACCAATAGGCAAATACAGAGTTCTGTAAGATGAAAATGTGACTACTGAAGTATTCAGAGAGGTTTTTTTACTATCTAGTCCCTAACAGAAAAAGTGGACACCTGGAAGTTTGGGGTTGGTTTTTACGGGTTGTTTTGTTTGTTTGGTTGGATTTTAAAATATTATTATTTTTCCTATGACAGCCAACAGAAAATTCTTTCTTGCGCAATATTTTGGATAACTTTAGTATCACTGCACTAACCTTATGTTCTCATTTTTGAGAGAAGCCTTGTACCTTGTATTCACATTATGCCTTTAACGATGCTCAAACCTGCATATCCTAATATGATACATATGTGATTATGTATAGTTAACTGTTTACATGTCAGGCTCTGACTGTTGTTTGGGAGGTAGTTTACATACTGACAATCATAAATATTTCAGCAAAGTTAGCAAAAGTTTTGCAACTTGGTTTTTAAAATGAGAACATTTTTCTTTGCTTGTCTAGCCTTTGGAAGCCAAATACCACACTGTCGTTTTAATGGTGTACTTGAAATTTCACATAGCTAGCTACTACAGTCACATTGTTGTCATATTTTGATTCCTTTTTGTGGTGCCTTTTCAAGGTTTAGGCAAAAGAAAAACAAATTTGATCTAATCTATGAGAGGATTAAATGCTTACATAAGGACTTTAAAATGTTATTCTTGTTTTGAGCATATATGTGTACTGTAAGAAAACCAGGTATTCTGTTGGGAGTATTTTCCTTGAACAAACATGCCTTCTGATTTTTCCAGGACTTCCAATTGTTCTATCTTTTATTTTTTTCTTTCTCATTATTATTTTCAATTGTCTCCATCTTAAAACAAACGAAGAGATTTGTATTTGCCACAGCCAGCTGACATCCCGAAGGAGATGTTTTGCAAACGTCTGTTTAAAAGTCTATGGACTGAGTATTTGACTCCATAACTCTGCCTGGTTTTGTTGACTTGGAGACAAAGAGCTCCTGCCTTGAATCCAAATTTGGATGCCATATGGTGCCTTCCGTTTGCTTTGTCACAGCATCATTGGAAACACCAGCCTATGTTGCAGTACATTTGCTACTTGCTATCAGTCCCTAAGTAATACATCACTGTACAACATGGAAGAGACATTCTAAAGTGCTTTTTATAGCATTTGAATCTTTTAATGAAAACAGTCAGTATTTTGTTCTAATAGAGCATCTATCAATGTAAGTTGTCTTTTATACATAATAAAATATTTATACAGAATTTACAAGTCTTGGTTCTTATTTTAATTACTACTTATATTTGCATTTTTCTTTAGCAGCTTAAAGTCTTTAACTTGTATAGAATGGAAAGATTCACTGCTCCATGGGAAATTAATAGTTCAGCTAGAAAAGATGGGTATTCTTACAAGAATTTAAGGTGTATAATGATCTGGCAGAAGGAGAGATAACATTGTTTTAAGAGTACTGTCATTCTGGAGGAAAGTTACTGGCAAAGTTATCCAAGAAATACTCTAAGACTGACTCTAATGTTAATGTTTTGATTAATTGCTTAATACATAGAAGAGTATTAATGATATAAAGAAAAAAGGCATAAATGTAAAAAATTAAACCAAAACAACAGCAAAACCAGAACCCAGAATGTAATAGAAATGGGCTGGAATTTAATAGCAAAATATAGGTATGTAGGAAATAAAAATAATTTATTTGAAGAGCTCACCACTTGAAAATGTAATATGCAGAGGAAGTCCTATGTAATCACAGGTGACTAGAAAGTGCAAGTATATGGGAATAATGAGAAATACAGCCTACAATGTATGAGATGCAATCTGACCTATTCTTCCCCAATTTCTGTCAGAGATACTTCTTCTTAAGCGCTATGTACAGTGTGCTTCAGTGTTCAAGAAAGGTGGAGTTTGATTTGGACAGGTAAGGAAACACTAAGATTATCAGGTTAATAGTTTCTGTGAGTGGAGAAAGGGTTGTACTGCAATGGTTTTTGCTCTGCCTCCCTGTGGTTTGCTGGCAGATCAAGCCCTGGCACATCTGGAAGCTATGTAACCATGGGCTTAGGAGAACTTGGTTTATTGGGCACAAAACTGCTGAGTTGATTTTGCTCCTTCCAGTTGGATTAGATATCAGGTAGTGGAGACATGGATGTCTGAAAGAGACTAAATTTATCCTCAGAAAGTTCATGTAATTAGTCTAGGAAAGTGAATATTGTAAGAGACGTAAATCTTCTCTTTTACTTTCAGGTTAAGCTCTTTACTCCTTGAAATAAAGGACAATGCCTGTTCAAAACAAGTATCACCAGTAACAATGAATAAATAAACTGGTGTGGAAAGTTTCAAGCTACCAGGAGAATTAGAGTTTAGAATAAAGTCACTGTGAGACACGGGGAAGACTGAAAATAAAACCCAACCCAATCATTAAATGATAAAGCATGGTAAAAAGAATTCCATGAAGTGTTTAACTAGAATTACCTTATTCAGTCACTTTGTTCTCTGTTTTTCTGTACCCTCTTGTAGGCAAGGAAGGAATCTGTGAGGTCAGTGGTGAAACAGTCACAACTCCAGCAACATTGTATTCCAGCAGTGAACGAAACTTAGGAGGTTCTTAAACACTCCAGCAGTGATGTGCCTGTGAGGATGGAGAGTAGGATGCCCGGCAGCTGTGAACACGAGAGAAGTAGGCACTGGGGGTATGTTTGGAGCTAGGAACAGAAGAGCTGTGCTGGTATTTGGGACTGGGAAGGGAGGAGTGGGAAAGCCACACAGAGTGGAGGCTTTGGGGCTGTACCAAATATCACATGGAATACAAGTTCAGGAAGCGGAGAGGTGAGCTGTGGACTGCATGTAGGATGGGGCAGGCTGAGAGAAAAGGGATGAGGCAGGAGTGGTTTGGGTGCCTGTTGTGTACTATTTGCACCGTATTAGAAAAAAAGGCCACTACTGGTTTTGATCATTGAGCTTTTTCCTTACTATGCTATGTTGTCACATAATATTTATAACTTCAAAATATGCTATCATATAATTACTAGAGATTTACATCTTTGGTAGTGCCAAACTTGCCCAGCGCATGCCCAGAGAAAGACTCGGAAGAGCTGTTACAAATCACTGATTCTCAGTGTTCAGAACAATGTTAGTTTGCACTGGCAGGCTCCCACGGTGGCAGATGCATCGGAGGGTTTTTCACCTCCTGAAGTGTCACAGAAGTGTCAATAGAGGATTTACAGGGGCAAGTGAAAAGCAGATGGTAGGATGATTTAAAATGCTACCAAGTGGTAGTCCTGGCGCTGTACAGCTACTGAGCACAGATGTAAATACATATGCCAATACAATCACTGGGGAGGACAACTGGGCTTACACATTGGACCCTTCTGATTTTTGCAAAGTGATCATCTCTGTTATGGACTATATATATTGAAGCAAGATAAACCACGGTTCCCTGGAATGTGTGTTGGAAAATATTTGGGAAGTGGTCCAAAGTTGCTAGGTGTTTCTTATTTCTGTATAATTAGGTTTTCATCTAAACTTTACACATGCAGTAGTAAATAATAAAGTTGGATGGGAAGGTGTGAGTAGTAATTATTTTAGTACCTGATAATTTAAAAAATATTTTTTATATATATGTACAACAAAAAGAAAAATACTTTATCCTCTGTGATTAATGCACACATTCACAAACCTTTTTCTCGTTCAAAGGAAAATGTATATGTAAATGTGTATGTATATGTATGCTAAGAGCTTGCAAATACTTATTCATGTTCTTGCTGAAAAAAAAAAAAAAAGGACCGAAACATGTAGATGTCCTGTTGATATTTCAAAAACAATTTCAGCCGAGTTACCCCTATATTTCCAATAGGATTTTCTTCAGGAAACCAC
>VWZT01006494.1:1217141-1252142 GCA_013397055.1 Pachycephala philippinensis
GATTTTTGCAAAGAGATCATCTCTGTTATGGACTATATATATTGAAGCAAGATAAACCACGGTTCCCTGGAATGTGTGTTGGAAAATATTTGGGAAGTGGTCCAAAGTTGCTAGGTGTTTCTTATTTCTGTATAATTAGGTTTTCATCTAAACTTTACACATGCAGTAGTAAATAATAAAGTTGGATGGGAAGGTGTGAGTAGTAATTATTTTAGTACCTGATAATTTAAAAAATATTTTTTATATATATGTNAGATGTCCTGTGGGTATTTCAAAAACAATTTCAGCCGAGTTACCCCTATATTTCCAATAGGATTTTCTTCAGGAAACCACTGAAAATACTACACTGTGGTTTTGGTACCACTAGGTGGTGCTGCCTTTATAGTATTCCTTAGTGAAAGTCTGTGATTATGTATCTATGGAAAAAAAATACGTATAGCTAAGAGCAACGTACCTGTTATGGCTTCTGAAAGATAGAGGGGTTTGGTTATACTTGTTTGACAAGGACTCTTAGCCCCTCTACGTGTAAACATTCTCAATTTCTGTTCATCTTTTGCATATCCTTGCTCAAAATGGGAATTTGCATGTGGAGAAAAGTACAGTATGTCCAAAGTTTCGTGTGGGAAAAGTTTCGTTAGAGAAAACCCCGCCTTTGCAGTCCTGTAGGGCTCCTGCTGAGATTTGTCTTTTAACAGTTTGTTAGTCATTGAGCTTTGACAGTCTACCTGTTATTATGCAAAATTCAAAATAAAGCCAGTTCTTACTCTGAAAAGAACACAGTCTAGGTGAGATAAGAGTAAAGGAGACAGGAAATAATTTAGGGGGATATTTGCGTGTTTCAGACACTATTGCAGTAAACACTGCAGTAAACAGGAGATCATCTGACACCATTTAAAGGGTATTGTACCAACAGTGACAATGTTTGAAACACAGTGTTTGCTGTCAAGTGTTTATCTAGTTGGGAAACAATTACATTGAAGTGTAAACTCACTGAAGCAGCCCACTTTACTCAGACAAAAAGGTTGGAGTCAGGGATTGTAGAAAGAAGTGTCTAAGGGATAAAGGACTGCAAGAGAATGTTTGCCACCACAGTTAAGTATGGGATAAGAAACATTCAGACAAGTCTTCCTTACTTTCAGCAGCTCAGCTTGTGAAGCTCTTTGTCTCCTTTATGCAGATAGGGGTGAACACTTGAATTTGCTTGAAGATTCCCAAATACTGCAGAGACAGTCTCATTCCAGATGCAAAAAAGAAGCATTAGGTCTATTTGATTAGAGAATCAAGAAGGTATGCAGGGAATCAGTTACACATATCTGGAAGGTCTTGGTTAAAAATCTTCATCTAAGAAGATACCACTGAAAAAGCAATCAGCGTTTCACTATCACAGTTATAGATGCTTCTTTTATGGTCACAAATTCATAAATAATAAGTGCATAGTAATCATGATAACTCTATCAAACACCCGTTATTTTCAGATGAAGTTGTGTGAAATGAAGGCACCAAATTCATCCAAGAAATAATCCTTCACTGGTTGCTAGTCAGCTCAGTTTTGTAATATAAATAGATGTCAGCTCCAGAAAGTGTGAGCAGCCATTTGTCTCACCTCTATCCTACATTTTATTTTAAAGATGGTTACAAAACATCCCAACTTTGCAGATTTCTGAGACATAAATCTCAGCTGGCAAAGCTTTCTAGCTCATATTGTGATGCAGAGATCAATCACCACATCTGCAGGGAATGGCTACACTTATCCATCCACTGTCTGTGTCAGATTAAATTGAGGCAGGAAAGATCTAATACAGCCATGCTGCTGTATAAAAGCAGATGTCTCTAATGTTTGTATGTTTTTATGGCTGTAAATATTAGGCCCACATTGAACAGTTTCAGTGTGTTAAATTCCTCTTTCTGCGTCTTCTGAGATGGGGTCATCTTGATTGACAAAGCTTCATTGGCAAATGCATAGCAGAGATTAATGTTTTAATCTGTCACGATTCTGGGTCACATTGGAATGCAAGAGTACTACTTGTAATTACTGCAATTGTGTTGACGTATAATTTGGTATTAAGTACTTCCATTATTATTTTTGATGTTGTCATTTCACCACACAATACAATAGGCAAGACCAAATGAAATTTATGCTATTATTTGGCTGTAAATAGCACATTGTCCTCTTTCTATGGGCACAGAAAATAGTGGGCTACTAATGAGCTTCTGCCACAAGAAGTGATAAAATATCAATTGTTCAATTCTTGTAAAATTAAAATTAATTAAATTACAGAAAAACATATTGTGGGTGGAGAATAACCTTACATTTCCCAGATGCTGGGTTAGGTCAGGGTCCTAAGGCTTTTCCACTGAATTGGCCACTTCTCAGAGGAGAAAATCTTTCCTAGGCCTTTGCTTTACTTCTATGACTATTTACTTCTATGACTCTAATTGCAAGATAATGTGGAACTAGTAACTAAAGAACTGCCTCTAATATTGCATATAAACAAACAGGAACCTGGAAAATATTTTTTAATAGAAAGAGCATAACTGATCTGATTAGCTTTATCAAAACATGTCTAGGGCACTGTTCCATCCTATATGGTGTAAAAGCACAAATTGTGTGTGTTTCCATATACATATTCTGATATTTATACAAGAAGATGAAGACTTGTTTGCTGTGATAATTGATAGGATAGGATAGGATAGGATAGGATAGGATAATTAATTCAATATCTCCAGGAAACATTTCATTAATGGCAAGGTCAAACCTTCTTGTTCTCCCCCATAAAGAAAAGCTTTCTAAATAGAATGGGAATGTGTAATTTCAGAAGGAAAGAACTGTGTGGTTTCTAGGATTACCACACCCCTATGAGGCTATGAGTAGGTGTAGTGTTGGTAGGATTTGCAAGTCGCTTGTACCTATTTGTTGCTCTGTCTAGGGGATGTAGAGTTGCTTGCCTTACTAAAGGTTTACTATGTAAGTCTTGGATCATGTTGGTGTGCTAGGAAGGGATATTTTTGCTTGTTTGGTTGTTTATTTTAAATCTAGGATCTCAGAAGATTTGACAGCACACATACAGCCAGAGGATAATGCTGTGCAAGATTATTCTTATCCAGGCAGTTTGCTTTTTCTTGCTGTGATGGAGCTCACTAGTGTTACGTAGACCAAAAATACTGTTCTCTTGTAATAGTTGCCTTTTGGGTTTCTATCTGCTACCAGTTTCCAGAAGCTTGTTTTACAAGCAGCACATTTCTGCAATATATATAATAAATTTATCTTTACCTCTGTGTCCAAGAGAGAAGTGTCACGTTTTGTCTATCCTTAGCTTGTGACTAAAGGCTGTAAATTCCTTAAAATAAATGAAAATGTTGAAGTCATGGCTTAATTCCTCCTGCCCTTCCTTGGTTTTCAGTTTTTGTGATTCAGATTTTGACTTTTTTTTCCTGTCTGGACATCTACTCATGTGATTCTAAAAGGTGAGGTTTTGAGGGAACATCCTGTATTGAAAAATTCCTAGTAAAGATGCTCAGATGTTGCAACATTTCCAGACTTGTGCTTCGGCTTTCAGAGTATAGTAGTAGAAACAACATGTATTTCCATCACTTGTGCAGTGACATGTTAAGAAAAATTTTCACAATTTATTATGTTTGGTTCATTTACCTGGTAATGTTGCCTTGTTTCAAAATATAGTTTGGAAACAAGCCAGAAATTTAGCTTGAAATTTATGTTTATTCTTCTAGCATGCTGATGACCCTGACATCTGTACACACAAGGCTGTGACTCATTAAACTGTAGAGGATGCTTACTTTATGACTGTAAATGTTTTCTGCTAAATTTGGCTGGGAAACTTGAAGATGTCAGAGCATTAAATGATACATTAAAATGTCACATAATTTATGAAGAGAAATATATCAATTCTAACTAATTCTAACTATTTGAGGCCTTCACTGTTTTTTGCTGAATCTTCATGAAAGCCTTTTTACAGAGTTGATAGAGCTCTGGAAATGGCTGAGTTGTTACAGGTAAGAATAATATTTTTTTTGCATTTTTCAGTATTGCATTTTCTGCAGTTCAGTCCCGATCCAGGTCTAGGAAAACATTATTATAAATGTCAGTAATTATTAAATAGAATCGATTGTATGAATAAATTGTATCCAGTGTTTCAACACATATGTGGAGAAAACAGGATTTGCCCAGACTGGAAAGTTATCATCCTTATTTTCTGAAAAATCAAATCCCAAAACTCAAAAGCAAAGAGTTGGAATATTTTGAAAGCTAAAAAGATCTGAATTGATAGTAAGCTTCCAGTAATTGAAGGAGAGATGGCTCTTGTAAGTAATGTGCAGTGAATAAGTCACTCTATTTTGTTGCCAAGGAAATAAAACGAGGTTCTTGGTAAACGGAAGCAAGGAGGAAGGCACTGCAACTGGGACAACTGTTACCATTACATAATCCACCTGGCATGGTTATCACAAGTGTGGAACCTTGTGGACATATGTTTGATAGAAAATATCAAATATCTCCTGTACTTCAGTGACAGTTTGTGCTGTTGGTAAGGTATCCTGGTGATATGAGATCCTTTGTGTGATTCCACCAGATGGGCCATGTGTTCTACTGTAGCTATAGGTGGGGATAAACTGGCCCATCCATTTGAGTGTATAATTATTTCTCGTTTTTTAGACGTTTTAGATATTGAAGGCTTCAAGAATTCTCATATTTTCCAAAGGAAGTACATGATTCACTTGCCTGTTCCTTGCTGATTGACAGTATTGAAAAAGTAAAACCAAAATTATTTCATATGTACCAAATCCCTTCTTTTCCTGAACAATGGGGTACACAGAAATTTTGATAAGCTTCTTGGAAGTATATTTGTGCGAAGCTTACAGACCATTGCCATTCTTTACTCACTTCATTTAATAGCAAAGGGTAGCTAATCTGTCACAAATTTGGGGCCAAAGACCAGTTTGTAATGGCTAAACCCACCCAGGCAGAGAAAAAAATAGTTACATGCATGTGTATCAAGCATCCAAATGGGCATGTGGATGGAAAAGAAATATTATCTGAATTTTGAATCTCAGTGAAAAATCTGCCAAAGTTTGGAGATCCCAGTAAGACACATCATGAACACCACATAATTCTCTAGAATTCAAGCAAGCTTGCAGTCAAGGGACAGTCTTCAGCGAGACATGAGACAAAGTTTTAATGTCATTTTATTTCTGCCACTCCCCATTTCTGAGTAGGTGAGTCTGAACTAGAGAGGCAAAGCTCTCAGCTTTGAAGCCTTTCCAGTGCTATGGTATTAGTTTTTTTGGTGGGTTTTTTGTGTGTTTAGAGCATGAGAAGAGTCACTTGGGTATCATCTTGCGTTTCTCATAAAAGATAATGAAGAGATCCAACAGGAGTTGAGTGTCTGACAAGTGTGGGAGAGAACACCTTCAGGACATTATTTTTGAACCAAAGTTCTTTCATGTTGCTCTTGTTTTAAAGGACAGAACACATAATCAGAGAGGTTTTCTCTATTATTTTTATGGCAGAAACTTCCTGATTCTTCCCTGCACCTTTCTGTGGGAGAACAAAGGGAGAGTTTGCAAGAGAATATAGTCAGTCAGAAAAGAATTCTAATGCAAACTAGATAATGGTGAAACTGATAACCAAATAATCCTTGACAATGTTATTAGGTTAAAAGAAAAGACAGAAGTCACCTTTGCAAGATCTTTTGGAATGCTGTCCCAAAACAATGCATGATCTGCAATGGAAAGGAAAAGGCAGGCAAGGCTGGAGTTAGAACTTGATTAGATTTTGCCACATAATATATTTTGTGCAATTTGTTGTTTTCAAGATGTTGGATTTACTGTCTTAAGTTAGTCCTTCAACTGACATCACTAAAGCAAGAGAGTGGTGCTGGCAGGGAGTGAGGCCAACTGACCTGCAGTGTCACAGCCCGAGTTAGTCAGAACAAAACTATGGATCCAAAAACCAGGTTGTTTAATATCTGAATTTCAGCTTTGACTACTACCAGAAATTACGATTGAAATAGACCCATCTTGCATTTCATTAGTACTTGGGGTGAAGGGCTTTAGAGTGCTTCAAATAGCTTACTGCAAATAATATAAACATAAGCATTTAAAGAATTCAATAATGATATATTTATATTTTCCATAAACATTTAATTAACTGAAGTCTACTAAATATTTTCTAAAATCTGTAATTATCTTAAAATCAGAACTCCTTGCTGAAAAGAAACAAAACCCAATTTAACTGGCTTTTAATCTTCTTTGTGAATGGAACAGAGAATATATGCTTCTAGTTCCATGAATGGTAGAGACTACTACTGTTGTAATTTTAGAATTATTTTAGTTAAGTGAATTGGATTATACATGAAAGATTTTGCCACCAGTAACAGGAATGATTTTGATTATCACAGCTCGTAGTTCTAAACACACGAGCTACAATTAAAAGATTCAAGTCAGAAAAAAATAAAAATAAGTTAATGGATACATTGCTGAAATCACTCTTTGAAAAATAAACTTTTATACCAATTTAAATTAGGAATCATGAAGAAAATATCCTGCTCCCAGATGGACAAAATTGGCAAAACAGGACTACCAATAATAATGAAAAAAAAGAGGTGGAACAACAATTTGTGCAATGAAGTGAACAAATTGTATCTAAGCTACAAAATAATAGACTCCAAGCCAGTGAGCATTTAAGCGTATGTTTAATTGTAAACAGGTGAACAGTTCATCTCCGTTAAATGAGACAACTGAGAAGTGAAATGCACTTATGGGGCTGAGGCCTAACATAGCCATTATTGACGGGAGTATTAATCAATTAAGAAAGCCATAAAAAAGCAGTGGTGGGTATGTACATGTTAAATATGCCTGTTTGTGCTAGAGCGTTTGACAGATTTGCTTCTTCCCTCTGAACTGTGTAAATGAGTCATCCTGTCACCAGGGAGATGGACTACAGGTGGGTTTCATAACCCATCTGGCTTTCTTAACTTTAAGATATTCAGCTAATCTCCCTCTGTAGCTAAGGGGGAAGGGAGACGTTTCTGGTTTACCTTTTATCAGCTTTGAAGGTACTGATTTCTCTCTTTTGACTATAAAAGGAGCCAAGGTGACTCAGCTTAAATTAAGTATGTTTAGCTGGTTACAGTCTGGTGAAATGAAGTGTTCTGAGGTCTAATGTTAGAATAGACTGGACAAATATGCACATATTGAACTTAATGAATCTCATTGCAGGAGACACTCATAAGCATTATGTTTGATTTCTTTTAACTCCAATTGTGCAGAATCTGTCACTAATGGCTTCCAAAAGGTTTGCCATCTCTGTCTCGCAATGCCATGAAGCATAAACAAATATAAGCATTATGTTGCTAGCCTGTACGTTTATTACTGCATACAGTTGGACTGCAGTACAATTGAAATTATTTACATTTATAAGCTTGTAGAACACAGTAAGCTTGAGATCAGAACAATGGTGGATAGACACGAGACTGAAGCCTCTCCTGTTCACAAAGCAACAACCTCCTGCATGTATTACCTGTCTGAAATGGCTTATATGTTCATTCAGTCACATGGCCACTGACCATGCATGTGGGTCATGCCAGGGGAGTACCTTTTGCAACACACCTGGAGCCCAGCAAACGCTTTGCAGCTTTGGTGCTGAGCCAATCAAGCACAGAAATAACTGGGAAATGACTCATGCTGAGAGGTGGATACTTGCTGTTAATCCCAGCTTTTAAAATGTACACAGTTTGTCATCATTTTTCATTGTGGTGAACGTGTGTGTCTGGCTGCTTTTGTTTCACAATTGTCTGATGTTTGCTGTGGACTTTCTTTTCAGCTCATGTGCTGCAATCATTTGCTTTTCACTTGAGAGGACGTAATCAGACAAAAATCCCTTCAAAACCAGTTCCACCAAAGAAAAGACCTAGGCAGGAGAAGCAAATATATGAGGTAGGGTGGAGAGGAATGTGTTCTGACCCTGAAACATCTGCTCTTTTAAACGTGATGCTACAAATGTTTAACCACATCTGCATCTTTCACCCTTAAAAGCTCAGCTAAGGTGGGGGAGATGGGAGTGAAAGAATAATTATAGATGATACTGGAGAAAAAAGGTAATATGAAAATGACTAGTAGGGCTGAAACTATGGAAAAATTTGGGACATATACTACAGAAAATGAATACTAAAATAATACTGAATACTGATCTACAGATAGGTGAATACTAAATGTAAAGACAGGAAGGAATTGAATAAATTTGCAGTTTGCAATACAGATTGGCATCATGGATATGCACACACTCAAGTCTGAGTATGTCTTGTATCACTGCACTTTTCTGATACACAACCAAAACACATGCCCTAGTATTTTAATAAATGGGAATAGTATGTCTACTAACATAATTGAAGCATACCATGGATTTAAACTGGATTCTGAAAGAAGGTTTTGTCATTTAAAAAAAGCCATTGTCAAAAGAGGCAAGAAATGCAGAGGCACTGTCTCATGAAACCTTACAAAGAGGTGTTGACAGGTTCTCTGCCCACAGTTTCTAAGGGCTCTGGCAAGACAATTGTTTTTATTTTAAGTTCTGAATGAACAGAAATAGTACTGAAGCAGAAATAGGAAACAATAAGTGACATACAAGTTGGAAAATCTGGCCTTGCTCTCTTAAGTTATCACCTTCAACATCTTCCTGTTGCTTTACATGGCAGTAGTGCATGTTAGACTCTTCTCTGTGTGTAACTGGACATAAGAGTCTTCATCTGGCAAAGTAATGACTGTGTGAGATGGCCCAGGGACACAGGGAGGTTTTGGTACCATCTTGTAACTAAAATAGGTGTTTCCATCTTAAACAAAGGCAAACGCAAGTTTGTTACATATCTCAACTGCCTGCAGAGCATTGGATTGGTTGGTACTGTACTGGGTACTGGGAGCATATAGCACTCAGTCCCAAGCTCCCACAGAGAACTGGGATGAGTGTGCAGAAGCAGAATAGGAAGGAAGGAAGCTTCCCCACCACTCGCCCAAGCCCTGGTGTGTGGTACTGACGGAAGCTTGGGGGCCGAGTATTAGGATGTGAATAACAGTGCTGAGGTGGCTTCCTGTATTCCAGGAAGCAGAACTTTGTCCTCACATGTAAAGGAATACAGTTTGACAAAACGTGTTTGCCCAGTAGATCCAGCAAGGCAAAACCAAAGCCAGGTGGCCAAGAAGGCCAATGGCATCCTGGGTAATGGCATCAGAAATGGAATCAGTGTGGCCAGCAGGACCAGGGCAGTGATCATCTCCCTGTACCTGGCACTGGTGAGGCCACGCCCCGAATCCTGTGTTCAGTTTTGTGGCCACTCAATAAAGGAAAGAGATTGAGGTGCTGGAGTGTGTCCAGAGAAGGGTGGCAAGGCTGCAGCACAAGTCCCATGAGGAACAGCTGAGGGAACTGGGTGGATTCAGCCTGGAAAAAGGAGTCTCAGGGGAGACCTCATCACTTTCCGTACCTACATGAAAGGAGGCTGTAGCAAGGTGGGGGTCGTTCTCTTTTCCCAGGTAACAAGGGACAGAACTAGAAGAAAAGGCTTCAAGATGTGCTGTAGTAGGTCTAGATTGCATATTGGGAAAAATTTCTTCACTGAAAGGGTGGCCAGGCATTGGAATAGGCTGCCCAGGGAAATAGTGGAATCACCATCCCTGGAAATGTTCAAAAGGTGTGGGGAATGTGGCACTTTGGGATATGGCTTAGTCGTGAACACAGTGGTGCTGGGGTGATGGTTGGACTCAATTATATGAGAGGTCTTTTCCTTAATAATTCTATGATTAAAGGATGGAATCTTCTGAAATTTCATCTTGCCTTTTAAAATCAGGGGTTTGATTCACTTCCAGGTACCCTTCCTTAAATTAAATTTCCCCCTTTGTGCTTGTGAAGATCCTGGAGTAATTTGAGAAGCACCTATGTCCTATGAACTTGGACAATCAGAGATAACAATTAGTGGCACAGATTTCTTAAAACAAGAATGTCGTTTTGCTGCGGGGTGAAAGACGACAGCAAACTCATTCCACCACCTAAAATTAATCCCTTGCGACGCTTCCCAGACTTTCCCAGCCTGCTGGCTTCCTCTGGGACAGGCGGCGGCGGGGGACCCGGAGGAGGCAGGCAGGCAGGCAGGCAGGGTGGGGAAAATCCGTCCAGAACCTGCCCCCATCCCTTGTCCCTTTAAGGCAGCACTATCCCTTTAAAAGGCGGCCGGCGGCGGCCGGCGGGCGGGAGGCGGCGGTGACGGCCGGGGCCATCGCCTGCCCGCCGGGTTTTCCCCCCCTTCCTGCCGGTCCGTCGCTCGCAGCCCGTTAAAAAGAGGAGGCAAGATGGCCGAGCTGGGCAGCAAGGGGGTCACGGCCGGGAAAATCGCCAGCAACGTCCAGAAGAAGCTGACCCGGGCGCAGGAGAAGGTAGGGGAGAAGGGGGGCATCCCCGGGATGCGGGGTTGGGAGGAGCGGACGCGGGTACCGGGGATGACAGCCCTCCCTCCCCGCGGCAGGGATGCGTCTCGCCGTGGGTGCTGCGGGGGGGTGGCAGCTGCCTTCCCTGCCTGCGGAATTAGGGGCCCTTTGCATCCTGAGAATGCCGAATATCCCTGTTGGAGCGGTGAGGGTTCACCGTCCGCCTGCGGAAACATGGCATCGGATTCGGCCGGGAGCGGGAGGGAGGACGGAGCGCCGCACGCTTGTGTTGGATCCGCAGATGCTTATTGTTTCAACAGGAGGAGACCTTCCCGCTGTGGCATTTAGGTTGTGCTTTATGCAGCATTTTCGAGAGCAGTTCTGTGTTTTGCCATAGCGCTAAATGCGTAACCTCAAAGATGGTGAGGGAAAGGAGATGGGCACTTGCCCCTTCCAACAGCATCGCGTGATAGTCGCTACTTGCTGTACTGACCTTGAGCTCCTCATTTTGGAATGGTGGTAAAGCCAAAGCCGTACGGCCTTTAAAGATTGTGCCGATCTGCTGAGGGAGGGGGGGATTTTTGAATCCCGGGAGCCCTTTCGCTGCTCTCCGCCCACCCCTGTGCCAGCAGAAGGTGCCAGGAATATGCAATGGATACTTTCCCTGTTCATCTCTCTGGCATGCTGCATCTGATGCCAGATGCCTGCTCTGTGTAGGGATTATCGGGCGTTTTACGCAGGGACATTGATCAGCTGCTTTTATTGCAGGCACGCTCGTCTTGGTTTTCAGTGGTTTGCTGTGAGATGACATTGACTGAATAAGGACTGGTGCATCTTTGAGGGAGGGCGGGCGAGCAGATCTGCCCACTGCTGCTCGTGTTCCCTGGGAGTTATCTTTAGCAGCTAGATTTAATCTAGGAGGGTTGGGATTAAATGTAGGGCTAGCCTGAGCCTTGTACCGATCTCAGACACTGCTCAAAAGCGCTGCTGGGTCAGAATAGCAGCCCAAACTACTTGGACTTTATGTTGCACATGCTGCATCCACTACTTTTAGCTCACTTACTGAGACTAGGAGCATCCCTTGAACTTGTCTGGCTGCTTGGAAAAAACCCCAATGACTACCAGATCCACTATGGAACTGCAGCAGCAAGGTTCACTCTGTACACAAGAGTGAGCATGGCCACATCCATGGTTTTTTTACCCTACTGTTGTTCCAGAGGGGACAGCACAGGGAATCTGGTCCACCTTGAACTCATCACAGATGCTAACTTCATTCTGTGTTAGCCACCAGATGGCAACCATATTTGTAGTTAATGTTAGGGTAGGTGGTAGACGCTGAGCTCCTTGGCGTGCGGGTGATGTTATTGTATTTAGTGGTGCAGCTTGGAACCAAGTGTGGCCTGCCAAGCCCTTCCCTGGTCTCTTATCAGAACGTACACAGGTTCTTTTCCTAGGGAGAATTTTCCACAAATTTCTGTCAACTGTTGATCTAGCTCACTTCCTTGCTCACGCCCTGGTGGTGTTTGGAGATGTGGGAATGACAATAATAATCGAGAGTTAGCTGTGTATTGCAGGTGATTTGCACTAACTGAAACCAATTGTTTGTCTCTTTGTGAAGAGGAAAGCGCAGCTTGTTTTCCTCTAAGGAGAAAAGGAAAACAACCCCAAAGCACTTGCTAACACAAATTCTAGACCCTTCAGCTGTTGTTATCCTGATGCAAACAGTACAACTTTGCTCTCTGGGTTCTCAAAAAAAGAAAAAAATGGCATTGCTTGCTTCATCATCTCACTTGCCTCCTCATACTGCTGCAGTATTACCTGTAACAATTCTTCTTTCGTGAAGCATGCAGTATTTTACCCGTGTCTCTAAGGGACAGACTTCCACTGAGGCAAATACGTCAGTGTTAACTTTCGGGTCATGAAGAGAGATGCAGATGAATATGAAGTGATGTGGAAGAACCAGTGGTTATGACACACTACTCTTGTGGTATTTAGTTATAAACTGTGATACTGTGTTTAGCAGGAAGGGTGAACTGTGTCTCGGGAGATAAGGACCAGATGTTAAATAATAAAAAGAAAAGGTAAGAAGAAATGTGTAGAGGTAGATCTGGTAACACAACCTAAAAATGTGTTAGATTTTCGTGAAAATCGTTGGCAAGGGTTGAACTTTTCCTTTTTGAGGCTTAAACAGAGACTGTTGAGACTCTTCTTTTCCATATCATATTTTGATTTGAATTGAAGATAAGAAAGTCTTCCCTTTAGAATATCTCCCTCTCAACTTAAGCCCTGAGGCTTTGACCTCAGCAGCTTTCTTCATGGTGAATTTAAGTCTTGTATTAAGCAAAGAATGATGTCTTTTTGTTCCATGCAGAATTCACACTGAAACACTGTACACATCCTTTTTTCCCTTCTGAGATGCCTATTACGTAAATATGTAAGATATTCCTTCAGAAGTGCTATTTGTTTTGAGCCTTTCAGCAAAATTATTGGCTATTCTTGGAAGGCATTTCAGCAATTCCACAGGAAATATGGGATGGAATCGTTGACTGTGCTTTTTACAGATGGGCTGGACACCCATTTACCCTTCGCCTCTACTCAGAGGTAGCCTCAAGTACAATACTTGGTAATAATTTGCCAATTGTCCAGTGAAATGCATCAAAGAAGTTGATGCTGCTATCCAGAGGAATCTTGCAGAAAGGGCTCATGCAACTGTTTCTAACTCATATCACCTTTTGCAACTAGTTAGGATAAATTAGGATATTTAGGCTGGAAATCATGATCTATTCATCCTGAATTTAGCTGGAGGATTTTCAGACTGAGATGTTGAGCTCTGGACTTTTTGTAATTCTAAACTTCTTAAATATGAGTAAAATTGTAATGCCCCCAATGTCGTGGTGTCTTAGAGGGAGCATAGTGTTTACAAGCTCTTTTAAACTTTTCCGGTGAGGCTCTGAAGTTTCTTTATTCTTCATGTCTGTAATCCATCATCTTGGTTAAAGTTTGTGTTTCTGCTTTGTGATCAATTTTTATCTTAACACTTTCGAAAATTTAAAAAGTTTCCCCGGTTTCCACAATTCTAATTTTCCTCTAATAATGTCCTGTTTCTGGATGTGTTTGTCTGCACATGCACACCTCTGCTTTGAACAAATTCAAACAGCATCTTGGTGACTTGATGCAATCCTGGTGTGAGGGTAACTCCTCTGCAAGGTTCCAGGACGGAGCTAAGCTCGGGGAGCAAATGAATTGGGGTTTAATAGCTTGGCTGGTGGTGAGGGTCCTTGTCACAGGATCAAACTCTTTGCTTTCCTTCAGCATGTTAGGCAGAGGTTCAGTGTGGAAAGATGGTATTGGCTGTACAGGCACTGACTGCCGATTTAAGTTGCATACAGATTAATAGCTTTGTCTGAGGAGATGAACTGTAAAGTCGACATCAGAAAAAAAGAAAGCTTTTTCCTTGGTAGCCTTTTTTTGTGTGGAGAGGAGTAGAAAGGAATGAACTTATTTTTACTTAGACTGAGTGTGGGAAGTTCCTATCCTATAGTAGTGCTAGTCTCTCACTCTCTTTTCGTTACAAAGCTGGGCAAAATGAGGAGTCTGTGTTCTGTGACATGAACAGACTGTTGTATTTTGTCATGGGTTTCTTCTGATGTACCAACAAACCAAGGCATCTCCTTTTCTCCCTCTCCATCCCTAACCAAAGGAGAAGGCTTTGTTTTCCACTCAGGACCTGGCAAAGTTTAGTTTGGACATCCAAACTCCACAGTGTTAGGGGGTCACATTTAGGTCATAGACTGCCATTTATAGCCATAGACTCTGACTTGCCGTGTTGCCGTGAAATGTCACTTCTGTTTTCTGTTCTTGGCTTTGTTAATTCCACTGATGTTTAGTCGCATCTGTTTGAAGTTTTCTTGGTTAAACCATCTGTCAGAGCAAAGTTCTGCTCTCCTCTGGCTGCACAGTCCAAGGAGGCTGGGCTGTAGTCTTGGTCTCACAGACTGTGGTTTGGGTGGAACAAGGTTTGCAGAAGGCACGGTTTGCATTTTGAGTTTGCCCTGATAAGAGTTTTTCCCTTCTCCTAAGTCAAGCTCCAGTAGGTGGAGCATGGCTGGAGGAAACACCTGGAATGAAATCTCAGCCCTGTTGAAGCAAGTGAGAGTCCATACTAATGAGCAGTACCCAAGAACCTTAAAGCAAATTGAAATACAGCTGTCATCAGGATTCACCTATCCGAGACTCCCTGCTTTGCAGATGGAGTGGGAGCCTTTCGGTAAAAATGGTAGATGCAGAAATCTACCATTGAGACATATTACATCTACCTACTTAAGAGGAGAGAAGTTTCTTACTGGTTTTCCTTTGGGATCTTTCTGTCTCTTCAAAGCTTCAATGGTTTTTTCTTGCCTTTGCTTAGGGTAGGATGGGTTGGTGGCAGTCTGCCTTGTTGTGCCAGTGAAGAACAAATAGCCTGAAGAGCTACAAGTATTGGTCGCCTACTGATCTGGCAGGAAAATTAATGTTTGGTTTTTTTCCTGGGGGACTCCCCAGGTGATAAAGACAGGGGTTTTTTCTTTATGTCTGTTAGCTTGCTCTCTCGGGGCTTAGGGAATGGGTGGAGTCTCAAAGGTACTTTGTACCTAAAGGTTGCTGTAAAACAGGCACTGGATACAGGAGGAAGATCTGAATTAATGCCCCTAACGTTCAGATGATTCCAGTATGAGCTCAGACTGTATTACTGGTATCAGATAATCTACATGGTACAGGGAGGAGGTGAAATAGGAAACCAGGCTCCACATGTTTCCTTGCCCATGGAATGGTTTGATTGGCAGGGCACTTACAATGCCCTGCTGAAGGTGCCCTTCTGTCTGGCTATTTGCAACAGATTTCTTATATGAAGCAGAATCTCATGGATGGATGAATTTTCTGACTGGAACCCAACCCTATACCAGGTCACATTATCTTCCCTGAAAGTTTTAGTCTCGCAAACAGTCCTCTTCAGTGCAGTTCTTGTGAGATCAGGTTTATAAAGCAGGATCTGGAAGACCTCTTTTCACTGAGGACTTTTAATGAGGCTCTAGGCCATACAGAGTTAGTGTTACAGACCTCATCTCTCAGGGGGTGACATCAAAGCTTGTCTGGCCTCTCCCTCCATTCTGCATGCTAACTGTTAGGCAAGGTTTGTGTTTCCAGGCACAGGTGTTTGTTTTCTTTCCAGCATCATGATTGCTCTTCACATGTGGCTAGCAAATGACGTGGCTGGCCAAGCCACTGGGGAAAGCTGGGTGCAGCCTGACATGTTCAGCATCTAACTGGACTAGGGTCTTTGGGAATAATGCAAGTTTTCCTTTGTTCATCACTCTTTAGATAGGTACACAAGACCCTGTTGCTTGGGATCAAACGTATAATGAAGCTCTGGTTCTAGAAACATTCGGAGTGACAGGAGGGTACCTTAGGTTAACAGGTATTAGAGTGGCTATTTTTTTCCGCTGTTGCGATGGTGACCAGACACCTGAGCTGCCTGTTGTGCGAGTTCTGCAGCTTTGCAAGGATCATCTTACAGTCCTGGCTGTCTACCTGTACATGGAGGGATCAGCCTGTCTTCCCAGAAGTTCTGTGCTGGCAGCCTGACATGATCACAAAGCCAGACTCAGTTTGCCCAAGCAGAACAGACAGGTCTGTCACCCTGAACTGGCCACAGCTCAGCCCCCTAAGTGAGCTGGCCCATTCAGGGTGTGCAGACCAGCTCCTTCTAATGGGGGTTAAGACTGTATTAATGTTGACCAGGAGACTGTGCATTCTCTACCCCAGAGCAATGAGATGGGAACAAATACTGAAATACAAATAAAGCCTCCGTGGAGCACTGCTGGCAGGTAGAATAGTGCATCAGCGTCTGTTCTTACTTCAGGCTATGTTTTAGCCTTCTCTTGAGGGACTGTATATTTGGGTTTCTCCAGCAACTGCAATACTGAATGCATGAGTGCCAGCAAACCTGTACCATTCTGGCATTCCTGCTGCTGAGGTAAAAGGAGACATCTCTCACAGGAAGGGGTTGGGAGAGAGAAGAAAGTAATTTCCATTGTCTTGCCTAGTCAAAATCAGTTTTAAATATGGTATTAGTTGACTACTTAATACTGTCAGAACAGGAGAGAGGAAGCTCTGCAGATTTGCCTGAACTACTGGCAGTGGCACAAGGGATGAATAAATCTTGTCAGGTGTCTTTTCAGCAGGTGCCTCCAAGTGGCTGGTGGACTTCAGACAGTTCAGGTTTCCCTGGGTACTTTCCTAACCTCTGAAGCTGTTTGATCTTCACAAAGCTGGCAAGTATTGCAGGGTAGGTCCTGTGCCGCATTCGGAGAAAAACTTGGAATGTACTTATTAGCAGAAAACAGGATTGATGAGGGTTTTTTTGGTTTTTTTTTTTTGGGTTATATTTTCATCATGCCAACTTGCTTGCATAGTTTTGTTTCTTAGCTGCTACTCAGAAAGTACCTCTCTTTAGATTTGTAATTCTGTGATCTGAAGGAGCAGCCCTGGTAGTTGGGAATAGAAATTCTTCAACCTGCTTAATTTGTACAGTTTTTTAAGTTATTTTTTTCTCCCTTTTTCTCTCCCCCCCCTTTTTTTTTCTTCGGAGTTTCTCCTTTATTATGTTGGGAACTTGCATTCAGGAAGGGTTTGCCAGAGCAGGGAGTTGCATTTTGTGGAAAACTTGGAACCCAAAGCTTGGAGCATTCACAGACCTAAACAGCGGTCTCACAGAATCCCTGTGAAGCAGCTTTACGAAACGAGAAATAGGTACTGTGTTTACTCAGGTCTCTGCTAGTGCACATGTGCAACATAGAATTTTCTGCTGTTTAGGCTGGGCTGGAGTAAACTTTACTCAGACCTGTGGCTGGGAGGTTAAAGTTTCTGAAAGTCGTCGTTTCCACAGAAGTGCTGTTGGGAGAGTCATGAAAGCCAGACAGTGTCGCCTTTCTTTTTGTCCCATTCTTTACAAGAAAGGAGAAGTCTGGGTGGCAGTGTGTTCTTAATATAGGCTGCCAGGCAGGATGGAGGGTGCAAACTTCGCCAATAAGGAGGAAAGCAGCATTTAACAGCAACTAATCCCTCTATGAAAACCATGGGCTGTATTTAATCTCTTGATACGCAGAAGTGCTGCCCTCTCTGCAAGGATTTGACATGCAGTTTCAGAGAGCTGGTACTCTGTTCTGAAATTATTTATTTTTTGGTAATTCTGCATTGATCATCTTTGGTTTGTTTATTTTAAATAGGTATAGAACTTTTTGTTAAACTTGGTTTAAGAGCCACAGTAGTTTCTCAGCTGTTTTCAGCTCTTCAGGAGGGAGATTAGAGGTTGATACAGCTGAAGTACAAACATTTTTCACTGGGCAATTGCTTATACTCTGCTTTGAAACGGTATTAGATGGAGCTGAATGCTTGTTTGCCAGCAGGGATGGAAAGGGAACTTCAATGGTACAGAAACTACAGTGTTTGAAAACACAGCTAAAAGTGTTTACGCTTTTTGTTTTTTTTTTTTTTCCTTTGTACTACTTGGCTTGATTGCAGATTTTATCAGGCCAGAAACAATAATGTATGGCTTAACCAACTCAGAACTGAGTTGGATGATATTTGCAGAGTGAAATAGAAATTCTTCCCATTGGATTTACTTGGAATAGTGCCAGCAACAGATGTAAACTTATACCGAGTAGGCATAAAGACTGATGTTTGAAGGAAATGTAGATCTCTGCATCTTTTTACTTAACAGATATGCTGTTCTTGTAGCTCTCCAGTACCCCTGTAGGTAAAGTTAACCATTCCTGTTTTAAGTCTTGATCCTACCAGCTCTGTGAGTCTTGAGTGTGGAAGGACCAACCTTATTTCCATTCCTGCTTCTTCAGTCATTCTGGGGAAAAAATGGGCAGAACCCTGAGGGGAAAAAAAGGAGTATGTTTAAAAAAAATGCAGGGAATTCCTTTTGTGGAATTGGAACGTTCAGCTCATTAATTCTGAATTTTCAGGCAGTAAAGTGTTGTCTTGGAGGGATAATCTCTTTCCCCAGTGTGGGTGCAACATGACCCCTTGGTCCAAGTGTTGAGTCTGACACAAGAGGCCCAGAAGGGGTTTGAGTTACTGTACTGAGGGACAGCGTATTTCAAAGGTTGCTTGAAAATACATTTTTGGAAAACTTCTGTTGAGAGATGGCAGCTTCCATAAGAGGAATAGTGCTCAAGAAGAGTGTAAAATCATTCAGATGGAGAAATACACTTGTGTTTTGTACTGAAACACTCCTTAAGGTACAGTTTCCTTGGCAGAGGAGTGAAATGTCTATTCTTTGGTGTATTGAACCGACCTCTGCAGTAGAAGAATACTAGGGATTTTTTTTTTTTTTTCTATGTAGACTGGACAGCCATTGTGAAAGGCCAAGCTTAACTCTGTGTGTTAATAAACTTGAGCTATTACAAGGATGTATTCACTCTGATAATGTTTCCTTCATCATGCTTGCAGTCAGTATGATTATTTGTTAGTATCTGCAGTGTGATTGCATTATGTATTGCCAAAAAAGGCCATTCCCTATTCTGAAACAATTCCAATATAAATATTGGACAGTCTCAGTTAATAAAGATGATTCTGATTTGTTTCAGTAAAAGTGTATTCCAAAAGACTTAAAAGGGTTTTCAGACATTTTTGCAGAAGTTTGATACGGATTGCTTTGTAGACAAAGGTGCAGGGCTGTTTTTGAACAGTAACATTTTTATGAAAATAGCTGAAGAAACTGGAAAAAGAGATTGTCTTTCTTTGGAGAGGAAGAACAGTTTATGTGCAGGGCTGGGAGGGGAGGGTTTGGGGACCTGACTGTGGTGGGAGTCAGAAGGTCGGAGGGGTGATGTGATCCGTCAGTCACAGAGCTCTGGAATGGTGTGCTGCACCCAATTGCTCATGGTCTGGGACTTCTCTGTGAATGGATATCAGAGTCAGTTGCCAGACTAGAACTTTTTGCCAAGCTGGAGGCTTTTGCTCTCCTTATTTCATGACCCTTGGTGGCCATAAATAATTCAGGGAGGAAGTGTGCGTGATAAGGGCTGGATGCCCTTACCGGGAGGCTGTGGATATAGTAGGTTAAAAGAGCTGCTTTGTCATGCTGGATGAAGGTGACTTAGAGCTGGGGTGTTTTAGCTGGAATGTCTTCTGAGCTGGCAGTCCCAAGTCTCCAGTTGAGGCCTTAATTTTTGAGAAGGCTTTTTTGGGGAGCACTTTGTGGTGATTTTATTCTCCAAAACCTGTGTCCCAGATTCTTAACAAGTGCGCTGGCAAGGAAGCTGATGGACTTAACACTCATTCACAGCCAGAGGACTTGCCCTATCAGGCCTGGCTCTCTAATTTGCTGTTCCTCACCCTTCAGCTCTGCCGAAGTAAAAGCTGTCCTCTTGGGTGGAAAGGAGAAGAGCTGTTCAAAAACTGCTTGGGAAGAACCAAGAGCTGAACATCTGCTGATCCATTTGTTCACACTTTGATGGGACAAACCACATTCTGTAACTCAACCTGGCCCTGGGGGGCACTGTTCCTAAATCCCCCATGTCTGATCCCTTGCAGCTATCACCTTCCAGCTCAGGGAATTCCGACGGCTGATCCAAATGCCCGTGTCTTTCCTTTGCCCCATCGTGCATGCCACGTGTTCCAAATCGGTCCTGTATTTGAGAAACTCTCATTCTTGTTCAGCAAGGTGGTTGTGAACCTGTGTAGGAGCTTTACTGGCCTCTTAAGGGCTCTGCATCCAGCCTGTCCCTTCTGGAGTCCCTCTCTAGCATTGTTTTGCCTTATAAGAGCTCTTCTGCCCCTCTCCCTCCTAGCATGCACCTGCTCCTTTATCTCTTTCTCCAGCTCAGGCATGGCCTCAAATGCCTTTTACGTTTTTTCCTGATTTGGTTGCTTCATTTTGCATCAGGGCCTGTGTAAAAATAAAAATACTTCTTGCAAAAGTATCAGCATTTAAAATGAGTGTTGCAGAGGAGGAGGCAGAGGAATTGAGAAGGGGGATTTGTGCAAACAGCACTATTTATACTATCTATTCCTCTTGCTAGTGTTACTGTTGGCTATAGATAGGGTTTAATTAAACTATGTTAAATGCCTACCCAAGTAATAGACATTGATGGTGTTGAAGTCCTGTTGCCTGGAATGTCACATTGATGCCAGCTGAATTAAGTGATGCCATTTGGCTTTATTAGGGACAGAGCTATGATGTAGTGACTATCTAGCTCCACAGTTGTGCCACTTTTTTTGGTCTCTGTTTGGTGTCTGCTTAAGGCTGGGGCAGACAGAAGGGAGGGTGGAAATTTACCTGCTTTCTCAAGACTGAAATTTCCTCCTCCTTTATTTTCAGGGTATTGATAGATACATGTTCTCTCCAGTTTTGGCTTTGTTGAATCGCATGAGCTCGGGAATGCAGCATTTTTAGCTGCCTGCTTTGAATAAGAGCAAACCAAGTAGAAAAAAATTGCCCAGAAAGTTATGAATTAGGCATACAACTGCATATGGCTGAGATGGGCTGGTGTCAGCAGCACACCCGAGAGCTGAGAGGTCAGTGGTCTGTCTCTGGGGCAGTTGTGTGGCAGAGTGATGGCAGAGTGGTACCTAGGTGCAGTTTGTGCACCCTAGACCTGACAGACTGAGGCTGACCCTAACAGAGCCTGTGTGTCTCCTGGTGAAGCTGTGTTTTCAGCACCTCAGGAATTGGGCCATCTGCTTAAGGTGTCAAGATTAAAGCATTCAAAGTCTGAAAACTCGGGCTTAAGCTCTTAAGATTCTTAATCTCCTGCAGTTCTTGAGGCAGGTGCCTGCTTCTGGCATTGGGTTTGTTCTGGTGGGAGAAGTGACCACTTCTCAGTGGTTGTCTTGCTGCCCTGTCTTCTGCTCTGTGCAGATGCTGCTGGAGCACTTTGTTTGTGTCTCCATCTGCTTGCGGTAGATAAAGTCTTCTCTTTACAGAGTGAAGTTTAAACTGACCCAGCTACTCCTGCTGGGGCAGCTGTTTCACAACACTCTTAAACCACCTCTACCACTGAAATGTGTCACCTCTAGCTGCACCTTTTCCTCCTCTGTTCTGCGTTCTGCTGCTCCATTACCAACCCTCTGGCTGTGCTGCTTTACCTGTTTTTCTTTCAAGTCTCCTCTCGTAGGTACATTTGATGGTAGGTTCTGGGTGGGGGACTAGAGGGGCAGCAAAAATATGGGAACAGGGAAAAGACAGCAGTCCACAGGACCACAGGGCAGTGGAATGGTGCCTGAGCTGGGGCATTGGCCTCTGTCTCAGCTCAACAAGACCTGTAGCTAGCACCCAACTTCTTAATTTTACATTCTCTTTAGCTTATATTCTGGCTCTCTGAAACTCCTGACTGAAGGCTATTAAATAGATGAGGAAAAAATTGAAAGTGAAATTTAAATCACATTTGCCAGGATTGTTTATATTCTCAAAAGCTTTGGTGGTGAAAAAGCGGAACATTTTCATGTCCTTAAATATAAATGGGGAGGATGAAAAGTAAAGGGTAGAAGGGGGGAATATCTATGCTTTCTTTTTAACTGCTAAAAACTGTAAAGAAAAGGAAAAGATAAATAAATAAAAACCAATATTTTTTTCCTAATAAACTTTTATATAGCAAGGCAAGCTCATGCATTTATAGAAGGGAGAAGAAAAAGTCCGCACAGTGGACACAGTGACTTAGACCTGGAGGGAGGATGATGTGTCAGTCGAATATTTGGGGGTGGGAACGTAGATATGTTTAAGAGAGAAAAAAGCAAGAAATAATTCTTGTTTCAGTTTGTTACATAATATGGATTATAGCTGAGAACCAACCCTTGAATTCATGCTAGAGTACAAACACAGTGCTTGGGCTGTGCCTACAGGGCAGGCATAATGCAAAATGACCTAAAGAAATGAGAGAGAGAGAGGAGTAACATAACAGGGTAAATCAACCAATGTAGGAGGAGCCTTTAAAAGGAACCTGCTTTTGAAGGTGCTTGCATGGCCTCGGGGTAGGCAGACACTGAACTGCATTGCAAGTGTGTGATTGTAGCACTGTGTGAGTGCAGAGACCAAGCACCCTGCCAGTGAGAAGGGAAATTGCTTTTCCGTGCTGTCTGTCACAGCACCACTCCTGCTGTAGCATCACTTAATTTAGACTTGACTGACGATAGGAGCTAAACTGCAAAAGCTGTGGGTGAAGAGGGAGGGAGAAACGACCTAAAATGCTGAACATAGTGAAGGGGCTAAAATCTTCATATAAAAAAATCCCGGAACGTCAGGATTTGGGTCAGTGCTAGATGCACATCAGGGGCCCCAGCCAGCTCACCATCTCGAGGTTTGTCTCGCTTCTAAGTGCCCTCTGTGGGAGAGGAGATGCTGGGTTTGAGCCTGTGGTTATGTAGGTAAAAGAACCTTTCCTCTGAACTCATTGGCCATGTGCAAAGGTGGTGAGAGAGTGTGCTTGCAAAACAGGGATTTATTTGTGTCTTTCTGTAAACATGCTGTAGATTGCCTTGAGGAATATAGCTCTTGCATCCTGGAGATGTGTTCTTTTGCTTCCTTAAACTGGCAGTATGGCTGTTTTCTAGAGAAAAACCATCTTTATAAAGGCTGATATTAGACATATAGAAGGTGCATTAATTTTCTCTTGCAACAGTGAATACAGAGATTTAAGCTAGATCTTTGCTTCTGCTCAGATTTCAGTTTAGCTCAAACAACTACTATTCACCTATTTCCATGGCTGGCTTTTTGTTGCAGTGCTGTTGGGCCAGTCTCCCACTTGTACTGGCCTTTTTGGTGTGAGAGCAATTTCAGAGGTTAGTGCTACATCTCAGTCGTTTCTGAAAGTCACTTGAGGGATTTTTATGTAAGAAGTCACATCCTTAATGTTAGTGTCCCAACCTAATTAGTTTTGGTTTGTTTTTAATGTTACGTGGCAGCAAAAATCGATTGTTACTGTTGGGTGAAAAACTTTGTCTTTATCCTTGATTGTTGAATTCACTGAATCTGAGCTCCTCAGGCTGGCAGGAATGGGTGAGAATCCTGCCCTCCTTCCAGCCCGTTCATGCACATGTTGAGCTGACTCTGCCTTACTGCACAGAAGGGGGAATGAGGGATGAGGGTACAGCTGCACAGATTAACAAAATCTAAATGTCTCTTTTCCTGGGACAAAAGAGAGAATTAAATGATGTTACAGTTCCTTGCCACCTTAATTTCAAGGTTTTTGATAGGTGCTAACAGCAGCTTTCCATTTCTGCTGGTTCATGGTGCACCAGTGTGGTTTCCCCTGCAATGGGTGGCAAAACCTCCTTTTCAGTTCCTGCTCCAAGGTCAGTGCTACCAGGGAGTCAGAAAAGCAGATTGTGGTGATGGTGAAGAGTCCCAGTGTTTTCTCCTTCAGTGTTCCAATGAACTGACTTTTGACAACTGCTGGATCTGGACAATTTACCAGGAAAGGAGGGGAAAACCGTGCTGCTAGCTCTTCTCAAGATGATTTTCTTTCACACAGGCAGAAATGATTCATCCAAAGTCACTCTTAAATTAGGTGAGGTGTTGTCCAGGGTGGTTGGGGGAGGGGAGGGAACACACTGATTTAGGACTGCAGTAAGTTGCTGTCCAGCCAGGTGTACTTGAGTATGCCAGGAGACTCAGCAAAAGTGCCTTTTCTGCAGTACTCATGTCCTGTTCTGGGGAGCCCTCTCCATAAATGGATTATTTGGAGGCTCTGGAGCATAATATTCCCAGTCATGTTAGCTGCAGGGTCACCATGCCCTCTAACACAGCTTGCAGACAGAGAGTGCCTTTGCCCTGTGTTATGTGTTTACAGAGCATTACTCTGATTACCCAGGAGGGTGGATTAATGGGAGTTAATGGATACTTGAGGAAGGAAGGAAGGAAGGGAGAGGTGCTCAGGAGGTGAATTTGAGCTGGCAGATTTGTTAGCAGAACAGTGCAGTCTGCTTGGGAAAAAGTCAACCAAAGAAGCAGCTCTGGGGAACTGCTCTGCTCTGAAGAACTTGAGGAGGCAGATAGTAAGGTGCTTGTGTGGGAAGCTGGGTCGTTAAAACTGTCACTAGTGACTTGTGGTGATGTTTGAGGCACCCAGTAAAGTCTTCTGGAATAAAACAGGAAAAAATAAAAGATCCTTCTGTCCTGCCAGATCTTGGAAGCTAAACTGGACTTGCTCTAAAACCTGTTTCCTGTCTCCAGTCCTCTCCCATGGTGTGAGGAGCAGAGTCCTACCTGGTGGGACACCAGGATCTCAAATGGGAGGCAGTTGGATGCTGCACAGATGGAGCTCTGCCACCCATGAGTGGGCAGGGCTGGTGAGGAGCTCTGTGGTGGGCAGAGGAGGGCAGAAGGGGGTGAAGGAGTGACCTGGCCATCAGAAACATTTTGATGTTCAAAGTCTGAGAGCAGCACCGTGTGCTGGGAACTGCACAGGCTGCTTGAGGAAGGGAATGGAAATGTTCTCCTTCTCACAGGAGAAGATCTGATTGTGTAAAAGGAAAGGAATAAATGTGTTTTAGGGAGCTGAATAGAAAAACAGGGTCCAACTGCACTAGGGGTAATGCAGAACAGGAGAGGGTGAGGGCTGGAGTGGGGCTTCCAGAGGAGGAAATGAGGCTTTTTTATTTAGGGGAAATGACACTAGTGGCAGCTCTTACCTAAAAAAGGGCTACTTTAGAAGGACAGGAAAGAAAGGGATTGCCAAAGAAATCCCTAGAGTGTGATGGTCTGCCTTGTTTTTCTGGAGCAGGTGTTTGTGGGGGCTGAGTCCTGCCCTTGAACAGGTTCTTAGCACCAGTGCTGCCCGTGGCAGAGGCTGCCTGTGCAGTGCTCCCCATGCCCTCACAGCCCTGCAGACACAGATAGTGGGCCCCCCACTCAGCAAGGAACAGCAACACAGCTCAGTTGCCTGGGTGAGTTAAGGTTTCACCATCATGAATGGGGCTGTGAATGAAAACCAGGATGGGACAGTGGAGTGGCAGGCCTTGGGAATAAAGCCTTCCTTGAGAGCCTGCAGTGTCTGCCTGCCAGCCTGAAGTGATGGGCAGTGGGAGGGAAAGGGACAGCTGACCCCTCTGCTGAGGGAGGAACCTTGCAGCACGTTCTTCAAGCCCAGGGATGGCATGGGCCCGAAGCCAGTCATGCTGTAGATATGGAAGGGTATCAAAAGCCTTGCTGGATATTTTTAGCCAGAATGAGTAGGGGCAAGGGTTGAAGGGGCCAGAAAAAAATTAACTGTTCCTGCATTTTTGGCCTCCTGATGCTGAGGAACCAGGTGTCCTTTTTAAGGGATGACTAATTCCTTGTTTCATGGAATGGAGAACAGAAAGAAAACCTTTTTTTTTTTTCCCCTCATCAGATGAAACAAGTATTTGTTTTTAGAGATGAATTTGTCATGTTTGGAACCTGCTGCCTTCAGAGCTTCCTTCTCTGTTCTTCCTTGAGCTGTTGGTGGATCTGTGGCACTAAGACATGTGTTTGTAATGTAAACATCAGCTCCCTCCCACATGGAAAATCAAAAGACTTGAGTAATGTCCCTATCTTTTTTAAAAAAAAATAAGGTTGGAGTTGGAGGGAAGGCTGTTCAAGCAGAGAGCATTGTTCAGTTGCTGTGGTCTGTTACTGTAGGGTTGCTTATCAGAGCTGGGCTGTGCATATTTATCTAAGTCCTTCCTGTTCCCTCCCTGACCTGTCCCCCCCATTCCTCCCTCCCATCCCTAAGATTTTTTCTGTGATGAAGTTACTGGGGAAGATGCAAAAAGGGGAAACCTGGGTCCTGAAAGATGTGCAGACTCTTGTGCCATGCTTAAAGCACTCACCTGTAAGGAGTCTCTGGATGATGGGAGATTAAAAAGTGGAAAAGAGGGTTTGTGTTGAGACAACAAACTCTTCTTTAATTTCTTCCCTCTGCTGTCACCTCCCTTAGTTTTCTGACTATAGTAACCTTCTGATGATACTTTTATTCACAGGATATTGTCCCCAGTAGTCATGGTAGCCCTTCTACTCTAACCCCAGGTGCATGTACCAACCCAGACAAATTTTTAGTGTGTTATCCTGAAACTGTGGCCAGGATAAGCGGGGATGTTAACAAGTGGTTGGAAACATGACAAAAATATATGAAAACAGAATCTGTTTTCATGGTGACAGGCTGAGAGATGAAAATTCATGTATAGTGCTTTATGCTGCCTCTGCTGTCTGGCTCTAAGGCTTCCTTACTAAAACCCATTGATCTGCTTTCTGTTTGTTGCTGTCATTCTCTCTAGTGTTCCTTCTAGTTGTCAGTTCCACTTGGATTGATTTTGCCATTTTTGTAAAGAAAAAAAGGTGCAAGTCAGGAAATCCTCTGTTCAATCAACTGTGACTGCTCTGGGAGGGTCTTGCAGAGGGGAGAAGAGGAGGAGGCGATGATGTGAGGTCAGTCAGTTCCCCTGTCCTTGTGCTTTGTCCTTGGGGCATGTTGCACTGATGCAACTCATTTCTTTGGGCTTCAGAACTAGTTCCTGCTAGTAACATGCGGATGCAGGACAAAAAGAGACGGTTGGAGTAGCTGTGTTTATTTATTCATGTGTTAATACATCTTGGGACCAATATCCATGCATCCTGGATGTTTCAATCCTGTCTTGTCCAAGCAGTAAATCTTGCTTTGAGAATGACCATTTGGGAATGTTCTTTTGAACCCTTTAGACTGGTTTTCACTTTTTTTACTTGATGTCCTTGCGTTTTAGAAGGAAAAAACTCTGTGGCTGAGATGTGGCCTATGCAATGCTGACTCAAGGTTGCAAAAGTAAACAGTTTTTCATCCTGACCTCACCATTACCCAGTGTTTAAAACCCGGAAGGCTGAAAGAGAGCCAAGGAACATAATAAACATCTTTGTCTCTTTTGGCAGTAGCTGAAGGAGCCAGCTGGACTTGCCTACCTATCAGAAATCTTACCTTGCAAGGGTGTAGTGCTACCATACACAATGGCCCCAGCAGTGGTAAGAGGCAGCGTTCAGAGTTGTTAAATTAAGCACCTGATTTTTTATATCGTGTTTCCTCAGAGGCTATGTGAGAATACTCACCCCACTGTGATGGAAAGGGAAGGTGGCATCATGGTTTGTACAAAACTAAACAGTGCATCTGTGACAGAGGCAGTTTTTCAGTGCAGATTTTCTTGGGTTTGAAGGGAACTGTGACAGTTTCTCCATTCCTTCTGTAATAAACATTAATGTATATTATTGACCTACATGTAATTCAGGGTAGCTTTGTATCACTGTTGCATACTCCTTGTACAGCTGTGTCCAAGTTACTTGTTCTCTAGAAGTCTCATTCTGACACCTTCAAATAATGAAGAGGAAGTGGTTCTGTGTTGGGGTGAAAAAAAGTCTTTGAACACATGTGTGTGCCAAGCCTTTGCACGTAGCCTGCTCTCCTCCTGACAGTGCTGCTGTGATGTGGGTGAGACTGCCCTGCTCTCTGTAGCAGAAATGTGCTGAGTTTGTGTTGTCTGTGCTGCTGAAGATTGGCAGAGACAGACTGCCTGCTTTCAGTGAGCATCTTTGGTTTATTTATGTCCCTGCTCTGAAGTCAGAGATGAGAAAGAAAGTGTTTTGTGCTTGCACTGGGGCATTACCAGTGCTGTTGTGTGATGTGCTTGTTTCTTTTGAGACAGAAGAAGGTTCTGTGTTTGTTTCAGAGGAAGATGTCCAAGCATTTCACGCTCGCCCGCAGGTGCACGAGGGAAAAATAGCTGCAGCTGGATACTCCTGTTCACAAGAAACTGGTGATCAGCTCTGATTCTGCATTTATTTCTTCCTTTCATCTGCTTAGCAAAGCACCTAAGGCCTAGATAGCATCAGCTGTGCATCGTTCAAGTTCCTACTTCCGATCACATCTTCCTTCCAATTCCACATGGTAATCCCCAGCCATCTCCGTACTTGGCAGGAAGCCAAGTGCTTAAGGCCCAGATACCCTCCTCAGCCACTGAGAAGGGCTTTCCCCAGAGAGATCCCAGGGAAGCCCTGGAATCCTGGTCCTGTCACTGTGCTCCCAGCTCCTTTCTGTTATCAGAAAGCGTGCGCCTGCTTTGACTGTGTTTTCCTGCTCTTGGAAAACCTGAAGCTGTCACATCAAACAACTCTTCAGAGCTTTCTGTCCTCTAATCATAGACCAGCCAAAACACAGTCAACCCTTCCTCTTCCAAGTTAAGACTTCTTTCTCAGGATATGTGGTGTTCCACAGTAATATCTATTTAGTTGTTGTTCTAGACCCTCCTTGTTCTATTTTTTTCTTTCTCTTCCCATCATCTTTAACCTTTGCCTGTGGCAGCTGTGCAATCAAACCAGAATCCAGACAAAGCTGCCTCTTTGATCCCTGCCTGCGTTTAATAATAGGGCTCTGCTTGTTACTGAGGAAATAACATTACAAGGTGCATTGGCTCTTCTTTCATTCAAAAGTTTAATTAGTGATTTGGGCAGTGTACGGTTGTTTTAAGCTCTTAACTGCTTTCTGAAGTTCATCCTGACAGTAGCTACCACCATTGCAGAATGATCTCATCAGTCTGAGAAACTGTCTCGAAAAGCTACATAATTTTAAAACCAGTTTAGATATAAAAATAGTTTTGTAGTAGTTTAGATGATACCTCTTTAAAAATCTGGTAGTAATGAAGTCTCAGAAACTCAGTGCTGAGTTTCTTGGAAGGTTTGTCCTGAGTGAACAGCAAAACCTACCCCAAAAGTTACATGAACTGTGAAGATAAGTAGTAAAGTTGGTTTGGAGTTTTGCCATTACAGTTTTATCTCCATAATATTGGGTCATACTCTGTGTGGCTTAGAACAGTAGATTCACACTTTTTTTTTTTTTTAAACACTTGAATCTCAGTGAGAACTTCGAGTGTTATAGAAAGTGTGTAAAAATTGAGGTTTGGAAATTACTCTTGGTGAGCAAAGCCAAAGTTGTCAGTCAGCAAACTAGTTCCTAAACCACAAAATTTGAATGGGTTTGTCTGAAATAGTGGCTGACTTATCTGCATCTCCCTTGTATAATTAGGAGTTTAAAAAATTTTGAAATGCTGAGACTAGAATTCAGCAGCTTATCTTGAAAAAGAAGAAGGCTTGGCAGTGATTCTCCCACTCTAGGAATGGGTGGGAAATTTTTAGTGTTGAAATACAAGTTTATACAAGTTTAGCAAGTCTAAATCTTGGTGTTTTCCAGATTGATAGAAACAGGAGACATTCAGCCCAGCTGCTGGATCCCATCCTTTAGCCCAAAATTCACCCTTACTCGTGTGACTTATTGAAAACAATGCCCCAACAATTTACAATAGGGCGTAAGTACATCAGTGCTGCTTGGAAAATCAGTTCACCCCTTGTGGGCCACGCTGTGATATCAGAAACCAGTGGTTGCTTTCAACCTAACCTGCATTGCTATTTTGAATTGAGGTTTGTTTCTCAATCCTCTTTCAGCATTTAGCCCTCACATTCTTGGTTTAGCACAAGGAGGGACAGTGGTACAGAGACAGGAGAGAGAGTGGGAAATGAGGCTTTTTCAGTGGCCTTCTTGGGAAAGCCTTTAAGTATTCATGAAACTGGCCTCTGCAAAGACTCCTCTGTGCTTTGGGAATTTCTCCAGTCCAAGGCAGATTTTCTTTCCATCCCCTGAGCAGGATAGTTCCATTCTGGAAATGAGGGTGGAGAGGGGATGTTGTATCAATCTGTGCTGGAGAATGTACTTCAAAGGAAGGTCCTATTGTTTCTTGCAGGAGATGAATTAAAGCAGAACTTCTGCTCTGGAAACTGCTACCATGAGGTCTCTCGCCTGGAAGTGATTAGGTGGCAGTACTTTTGAATGTTTTGTATATTTAAGCTGTCTACAGAAGATGGATTCGATGTCTCCCATGAAGGTTTTTAGGATGGTACTCTTCTTAAAAGTCCCTTTGATATGCAGCACCCCCCAAGTGCAAGTCAGAGGTGCACAGAAGGTAGGAACAGCCCAGCCTGTTCTTTCCTGCCCCATCCTGTTTCCTAGCGCTGCTGGAATCGATCCCTGTTGATTCTGGCACAGTTGTGCGAAAGCCACCAGGGGACAAAGGCTCCTTTTGTTGGGAGCTGCAGCCCGGGGCATGGACGTGCTTCTCAGCACTTGCCTCTTGCTGGGGCATCACGCAGTGATTCCAGAGTGATTTCAGAGCCTCCTGGGATGCGTGTGTGTCTGGTGTGTCTCAGCTCGGAGTCGCCACACTGACCAGAGAGTGTTTCCTATTGTCATTTTCTGGGAGAGGGAGAAGAGAAAAGGCACGAGTGAGGTTGAGGTTTGCACAGGAGGAAGCTAAATATTGGGTGAATGTGACCCTTTGTGGCCAGGTGCAGGTAACAAACAGTGAATCGACAGGGACAGGCAAATGTTGTTCCCTGTTCTCTTCTAACCTTTACTCTTAAAGATATTTTATGCAGCTAATCTCAGTTGTGTGTTTGGTTTGAGGTTTTGTTTTATTTTTCCTAAACCCTGTCTTTTTTCAGTAATAATGTTCAGTAATTTAACACCTTTGAAACTCCGCAGGCTGCACATCACTGAAGTTAAAGTGTTTCAGTGGTTGGTGGGGAGAGGTGTTGGAGGAGCAGGTTGGGAATGGGGAATGAGCTGGGGAACACCCACCTGGTGAAAGAAGTTCTCCTCCCTTCTCAGGTTTCTGTTCCCCTCTATGGGAGCGCTCCAGTTCCTGTCCTTGCTTGGCTGTGGTCACACAGAGCTGTTTAAAGGCGTGGGAAGTGAAACCTGTGGCAGGATAAGATCCAACAGGGAGATTTTATTCTGTGCCCATGACTGATGAGGAAGAGAGTCAGCAGAGCACCTCTCTTGCCAGTGAGAACTCAAAAGCTCATGTTTAATCTTTGAAACACTGTGTCCCCTGCCCAGCAGGTACCTGCAGCATTGTCCAATGTGGTGGGGAATGGAGCAGCTGCTGACAGCAGCCTCAATGCCTACCTTGTTCTTGCAGGTGATAGCAGAAGTGTTTAGGTGATGGCACTTGCCTCATGGGAATGAAGGCACGGAGGTGTGTGCACATGACATTTTTGTTTTCCTGAGATACCAGTGTGGATAGCAGCAGCCATGGAACACTTGTTGGTTGCTGTCATGACTCATTTTTGTTAAAACCACGCTGAGCCAAAATTAGTGTGTAGGAGCTGCCCAGGAGGCTGGTGTGACTGTGCTGGAAGGACACCCGTGACCTGACGCCTGCAGCACCGAGGGCTGAGGTGTGTCCTCGCCCACTCCCAGCAGTGACCACAGCTGTGACACCAGAGCTGCTGAATGTGGCTGAGGTAGGAGCCTTACGGGATACATAACTTAGGACAGCTGTTCTGGCAGGCCTGGCATGGCTCTGTGTTTAAAGACCACGAAAGAGATGTTACTTAGTTCCCCTTACTTCTGCCTGGGAATTACAAAAAACCAGAGAAGCCTTTATAAGGTTTTTAGCAAGAAATCTCATCGTTATGGTTCTTTTGTTTTGTACCCCACTCACTCCAGGTTTAAGTCTTTATTCATAATTGGAGTAGATTGTGTTGTGTTAGTCTTAATGAGGTTCTTGTTCTTTTGTCAGACACACCAGGTGCTGGAAGGGTTAGACCTGGCAGACTGTGATTTGTGTCTAAGGGGAAGGAGGTTTTTTCCCATTCCCATAGCTGAGTTGTGTGTGAGTGTGTCAGTGGTATTGAAGGAAGTTCCTTTAAAACCATGAAGAGGAATGTACCTCATGAAAAAGTCTCATCCATGTTCTAGATGAACTAAAGCAGGGCTTCAGACCTTTCTTTGGGTCATGGGGCCTTAATTTTCTTTTGCAGGGATTTGGCCTTCTCTGTAAATGCCAGATACTCAGCTCACTTTCCATAGTTGTTCTTCATTGGCCTTGAAGTCTGCAGACCACATGCTGAAAATCACGCGACATTCTTTTGTGTTTATTGCCAGATCTGTAATTTCAACCCAGTATCTTCTGGCCTTGCTGTCTGTTTAACTCCCTGTGCTGTTTACAATTGGGAAAAAAACGTTGAACGACCATCCCACCCACAATCTAGCATGACTGTTGCGGAGTGAGCTCAGACATTTATTTTTTTCCTAACATGGTCTCCTGCATCTGGAATCTTGTGCTAATGTAACAGATTTGTTTGTGGCGATGGTCTAAAAACTCAGTGGGGTTTGCTCCCCATTCTGAAGAAGTTGGATGAATGACAGTGTACCTTTCATGTGTCCTTTGTGTTTTTGGGGTACTTTTTAAGTAAAACTGGCAACCCCCAGCCATGCTGTGTTGAACCACTAGAAGCACAGTATGGTGGTGAGAGCTGTACACTCCCATCCAAGCACGGGCAAAGCAAAATTGCCTGCTCAGATCTGGCTGCCAGAGTAGTGAGATGGCTTTGCACCGAGCACCTCCCTCGTTGATCTCCTTGTCTCTGCTGAGAAGGATGATTTTTGGTAATACGTGGTGGAGGTTGTTTGGCTGATGCCTGTGTTTGCCTGGTTCTCACTGTTCATCTCACCTCCTGACTGACAATTGCTTTCATGGATAATCAGAGAAGTAGTAACTTCTACAGCAGCTCCCACGTGTCATCTGTAGCTGCTTTCTGATGCTTCCTGCAGTGCCAGATCATCTGTTGTGGTTTTTCTGCCTTATTTCATGTATTGAACCCCTGCCCTTTCTCTTCCCCTTGAGCATAGATCTGGACTCTCCTCTGCAGGTTCATTCTCTGGGAATTTCATTTTCTGAGTAGGTGAAAAAAACCTTCAAACACTCTAGTCACTGAAATCTTAGTTCCTTTCTTTTGCTGGTTTTGGCTCTTCCCTGACTTCAGCAGGAGCAAGAACAGAAGCAGGCTGGGGAACCACCAGGATTAGGGAGTCTATGTCAAAACAAAAGTTAATCTTAAATGACTTATGGAAAAAATCCACTGCAAGGAACTGGGCAAATGGAAAAGACCTCTGTTGTATTTCATATGTGGGATGAAGAAGGGCAAAATTGCTTGCATGTAATTATTTGGAATAAAAATGCTTTAGATGTTGACTTTATAGTGAAGATTCAAACATGGCTCTGTTCCAGAGACAAGCTTTTCAAAAAGCTGCTTGGGAGACTGATCATTACATAAAGTTGTACATGAGTGTCTGGAGACAGTTAATGTTTAAATGAGTCAGGTTTTAGAATAGATAACTTGCCCTGTTTGTTTAAATGTATCCTGTGGGACAGAAGTACAAAAGCTTGTTTGGTCCCTTTTTGTTATTTGGCTTTCACAGTAAATTTTGTGCAGCAGAATGAGATGAATGGAGTGCTGGCATTGAAGTGCTCCTACACTGGTGAATATACCTGAAGGTCACAGTTTGGTGCTTTTGTCACTGTGGTGGTGACCTGTGCTGACAGTAGAACTCAGAACACATGCTGACTGGTTACTGGACTATCAAAGTGTGAGTTAGAAAGTATTCTGTGCTGAGTTTGCTCTTGTTCTGGTGTGTGCAGTCAGGTCTTTGTGTCTTACAGTGCCATTGAGTCTTGCAGCAGCACGGCACAGCCAGCACTGAGCAGCAAAGGAGCCTGGCCACCTTCCTCTGAGGGCAAACTTGCTGCAAGGCTGGGACATACGTGTCTGTATTGCTGCAGAGTGAGTCCAGGACTAGAGATGTGTTAGGAGGTTCTTTGGTCCAGCTTCTTAAGTGGGTTGTGCACTTGAATCCTTCCTGGTCATCCAGCGTATGCAAGGGTGTCTGTGGCTTGTCAGTGTAACGTGTTGAATATGAAATGTAATGTAAGAGGCTGTGAATGTTCTTAGATACTGACAGGGGCTTCTCTGTTCTGTGTGTGTGACTTGAAGTGTGTAAGGTGGGGTTTCAAGGCACTGGCTCTTGGTACTGCAAAGGGAATCTGGAAAAAGTTTTTGAAATACAGAAATCTTGGCATAGAAGATTTAGTGACTTTAAACATAAAGAGGTTGTGATGTTGAATGATAGAGGGGACTTCACAATGCTGTGCAGTTGGTGGTGGCATAACCAAAGGTGGGGAGCAGTGAATACGCATGAGATCTAAGCAGGAGTGATGTGGTTAAAGAGGCTTGCTGTGATCCAGAGACAGCTTGAGTTGTATCTGGACTTGCTGCCTCCTGGTAACCCTTTACAAATAAACTCTTGGGCAAGAGGAGATAAAAGCAACCAGATGCAGTTCCAGCCTTCCTTTTGTGAGTGCTGCTAGCAATGGAATAAGTGTGCTTTAACCACAGAAGGTCAGCAAGGCCTTCAGGCTCCAGACAGACATTATGATTTTATTGTTAGCCTGTATAACAAGATTAGCACCAAATGACTCGCGGAACAAGTCAGGTGGTCTTTAATCTTCTGTATCTGGGTTGGTATGAAGACATTTTCATTATCATGACAAATACTGTGGCTGAAAACTTTGACAAAATCAGGTCTTCAGTGACAAGTGTTTTCTGTAGGAACTCTCAACTTTACTAACAGCAAGACATTGAAAGAGTGGTGGATTTATTTTTTGGGATTTTTTTTTGGTTGTTCCTGTTTGTTTGGTTTTTTTGTTTGTTTG
>VWZT01006494.1:1252177-1350824 GCA_013397055.1 Pachycephala philippinensis
TTTACAAAAAGATGAAAATTCCCACAGGGAACACATGAAGTTGTTGAAGCTTTGGAGGGAGAGAAAGCTCTGTGGTGATTTCAGAGGTGGTGCTGAACTTCCTGGCTGAGGGGGCAGTGGATATCACAGCTGAAGCCACAAGTTGTATGAGATTTCCTTCTGGAGTGCAGGTTCCTTTCTGATTCCTGGGATGCTTTCATTTGTGTACTTACAGATAGCAAGCTCCTAGTGATTGCTCCATCATGAAGATGTGATGTTCATAGTATTAATAAGTGGGTGAATCTTCATAATAAATGAAGTCTATGCTAAATAAAGTTTGTGTGTTAGCAACCCAGGTATTCCCCTGTCTATTAACTGCTCCTGTGATCATGGCTGACCTTTATGCCACAAGGCCACAGGGCACAGCAGAGTTTGCCCCCATGCAGGAGTGAGCTCGGATCCAGACTAGAATATCTTTATTTTGTCTCCATTTCAAGCTTCCTATAAACAACACAATTGACAAAGTCAAAGCAATAAATCAGAACCACCCTGACAATATCAGTTTGTATGTCATGTTGAAACTATTCTGAAGTTTTCTTTATGTTGAATTGAAGCTAATCCCATTTTTTTTTAAAATGAGAAACATTAACCTATGTAAATACCAAGTGGCTTTTGCTTATCAAATGCTGTGATGGGATAGGGAAGGGAGTTGTACTTTAAAAGTGGAGATCCCAGGTTGATAATGAAAATGCAGTTGGAGTTAATAATTTCTGGCAAGGTAACTTGTCCTCCTTGTAACTTCACATCTCTCCTCTTTTGCTTATTATCTGGGCACGGTTAAGTTTATGGTTCTTCATTGTAATGGCTCAAGAGGTTTGCAAAGGACTTTGATTTGCACAACTTTTGTAGGAGGGAACAGAGAAGCCCAGACTCTGACCCCTGAATTTCTAAGAGGTCCCTTAAAACCTTTTTGAAAGTGTGCTGAGGGTGAAGTCAGCTGCACAGGAAGGGTGAGAACTGTGTGTTTGACTCTTCTTGCAGGAGCTGGGACCATTTAGAACTGTGGCACTGCTTCCATGTACCAGATGTATAATAAAAGCGTGTGAAGGTGCGGAAGAGAAGAGCACAAGCAAGAGGGAGGCCAGGACAGAGTAGCAGGGGGTATCACTGAGCACGTGGGTATCTTAGCAACTGTTATGATTCTGATATTTCTGTCATTTTAATGATGGCAGAGGATTGAAGGAATGATGATGATGTCTGTAGACATACAAGTGCTTTTTAGTGGATAAACAGATAAGTAATGTGGTGGGCAAGGAGTGCTCAGGCACTGGTGGCTGCAGTTCTGGGGCTAGACACACCTAGGGACTGGGGTGAGGGACATAACTCCCCTCCTTCGGGTACTGCCCAGCTTTGCTCCATGCAGAAAGCCACAAATCATGTCTTGCTTCTGGTTACTCTGCTTTTTCCATAGGTACTGTCTCTGCTCTGCTTTAAAAGGTCTCTATTGGAGATTTAAAGTTTGTAGTGTGTAACGAAACATCCCTTCTTTACACCCTTTCATATCTGAGATGCAAAACAAAATGAGTGGGCTTCGTTTTGTCCTCAAGCACTGCCACAAAGCTGGAATCATTCAAATAAAAGCAATGGGGTTTGCTCCCAGGTTACTGAGTATCCACCAGTTTCCCAGAGAATCTTACATTCTCAGTGAGCCCTTTTTCAGAGATGAGAGATTGCAAGTGCCAGGCTCCCTCCCTCTCACTCTGTAATAGGATGTGACTGGGATGGTGCAAAGCAAATGCTGGTTCTTTGTGACACACCCGAGTGATGATGTAGGTGAGCTCAGCCTGTGCTCGGTTCAGTCCACTCATGTGTGCTGCTCTGCAAACCAGGGGCAGCTGCATTGATTGATATATAAAATGTTCTTGTTTCCTGTGAATCCAGTTGAAATTTCAGGCCTTTCCAAGTGAGGCTGTAACATCAAGTGGTGGCATGTGGAGCTGGGCCTTGGGAGAGTTGCAGGTTGTTGACAGTTCCCTGGTTATTAATGGCCACAGCAAGGGCTCACAGATTCTGAGAATAGGCCCTGCCTTTGCTTCAGGGGAGACAGCTGGCAGTGGTGTTTGATACAGCAATATGTCTCTGCCTGGCTTTTGACTGACAGTGACACAAACTTGTTCTCCTCCCAGCCATAGCTTAAACCTGGTGACATTTGCAGCAGAGTTAACTTCTCTGGTCTAAGTTTAGATGGTGATTTTGTGTTTGTCTGCATGTGTGTGCTTAATAAGATATAAAAACAGGAGAGGCCTTCTGCAAATGAAAATGTAACAGGAATTTCAAACCGTGGCTGAATGTGAAAGAGGGAGGTGTTAAACCTTCATGGATTTTCATGGACTAGCTGCTGTAGATTCTCATTTAAGATACCAGAGTGTTGAAGGGTTATTACCTATTTTGGCACTTTGGGTTTGCTCTCATTAAATGTGTGGCAAACATTCATAACTATGGGGCTGTCAGTATGACTGGGTGGTTTTGGGTTTTCTGGGCAAGCTGAACTTAGAATTGGCTGGTAGCCTTACCCCCACCTGTGCACAGCTAATGACATGTTTTGTGGGTGGATGTCCGTAAGCCATCTGGAAATAGCATGTGGTCTTAGCTGACTGCTGAGAATTCATTTCTTGCCTTGCATCCCTGTTACTCTTTCAGAAGAGTCTCCTGTTAATGAACCTTGTTGCAAGAGAAAAATCCTCCTGCCTCCCACAGCAGGCTAGACCAAGAGAACAGAGCTGGCAACGTGCTTCTGAGCCTTGCCTTGAAGGATGAGAACTATCAGGGGAAGCCTGTTCTATTTAATCTTCGAGCAAATGGTGCTGAAGCACAGTGAGAGAGAGAGGAGCAGATCCTTGTCCAGTGATGGCTGAGCCAGAAATGTCCTGAGCTTATGCATAATTTAACACCATTAAATGGTGCTTCAGTGAGAGCACCTTTTGGTCACTATCCCTTAGAAGGCTGTTTCAGATGAATGACCCAAAGAGGAATGGTTTTGTCTCCCATTACAGACCTTTGGTAAGCTTTCATTCTTTCAGGAATGTGACTTTCTTCTGATGCTGTCTTCTCCAAGGCCTGGTCTGGCAGCAGATTTTTAATCCAAGTGGAAATATCTGCCTCTTTGACTAGGCCCTGACGCTCCATATCCTCCACTAGGTGCCCGAAGGATTTGCTCCAAAGTTCCCCTGACATTATGATGAAAAATGTATTATAAAAGCTGGTGGAACTCCTCAACCCTTTGTGAACATAATGAACAACTTACTGGTCTCATGTTTCTGGAGAGTTGACCTGTCACTTCAGACAGTGCTAACAGAGTTACTTGGGCAGAAAGGTGTAGTTTCAAGTGGTGTCCAGAGAAGCCATATGCATAAACCAGATGAACTAAGAACAATACCAGCATTTAGAGAAGTGGTTTCATCCATCCTTTATAACACAGGAAAGCTCCTGGGTTTGGCTCCTTTTTTGTCTAAAATGAAGGTGCAAGTATACAATTAGGGTGGAGGTACTGGGTTGCATCAACCCCCTCAGAACTGCTCTGTCATGTCAGCAGTCCCCATGTCTTTGTATCCACCTTACCTCACTTCTGTGTTCCTTGTCAGAAACAACTGGACACTTATGACAGGTGGGAAAAACTTGCTGGAAAGGGATTTTTGTCATTCATTTTCCCCTCTGTTTCCACTTCTTTCAGTCCTTGCTCTTTAAGTTTGCAAAACTACACTTATGTAAGCAGTGCTAGCAATGTTATCCACTGTCACTTGATATTTGTGGAGTGAGCTGCGTCTTTTGTCTGTAGGAGACTTGAGGATTTTCAGTGAAGTGTGCTTTGCAACCCTTCTGCCCTTTGCTAAGCTGGACACATGGTCCCGTTTCATTCCTGTTAGTGTGATAGTGATAGTGCAGCACTTCTGAAGAGTAGAACTCCAGGGTTGGGATCCCACTGCAATCAAACAAATCTGGAACAAGAAAGGCCTTTTGCCTTGAGGTCACATATGATGAACAATGATACAAAGCAGACCAGGTTTTTGCAGCTGCACTGATGCTGTTATCAGCAATCCTGGTTGCCTGGATTTGGGATTTTCTGGGGCATGGAGTACTAGGGTGAGAGAGAAGAGTTGATCCATCAGCACTCCTTTGAATGAAAGGTACTGGGTTCTGCTGATGGATGAATCTGATTATTTCAGTAACTATGTATGGGATAGAACCGAAAGCCCTAGGCATTCCATGTGACATCTGCAAAGATACAAGTGGTAGATTGGTACTGCCTTTCTTGGAGAAAAATAGAATAGGAAATACTTTTTCTTTGCATACTTCATCAAATAAAGAGATGTTTTGAGCCATTTCTAGCTGCCTAGTGCTCTCAGTGAAATACTTTGCTGCAGTTTTAAGTTATCTTTCTTGTGTTGTTTCATGGACCTGTTTTAATGTTGATGAATGTATGGTGCACAGCAGGAATAAAAACAATCTGACGATCTTTAACAGACCCCTCTCCAACTGATTTATAGTGACCAAATTTCCTCAGTGTGCCTTTTTCTTCTCCTTAGGGAGTGACAGCTCATGTCCACTTGTTTGTAATATATTCAGCATCTGTCGACACCCTTCCAGCACGAAGCTGAGCAGAGCCATCTTGTCCAAGGCTGGTAACTGAGCTCTGAGACTGCCGTCAAAAATAAAAGCTGCTGAGCTTGAACCAGATCTGGATATCTGAGAACTGGAAGCTGTGAAGGACAGAGGCGACTGAGTTGATAACTAGGAGCGCTGCATGCTTTGCCATGTACAGTGTTTAAGGATTTATCAAACAATGCTGCTGCTTTAGCATATGAAGGAGCCCTCTTTCTTTAAAGTAAAGCAAAACAAAAAAAGCACAAACACCCTGAGGTGCCTCTTCCACTCTGGCTTTGTCTGCCAAACTCGAAAGGTACAGACACTCAGCAGTCCCTGCTGTGTGGTGCAGGTGTGGCAGAACCTCAGCACAGCACCCTTGCTGCCCTGTGCTAACGTCAGCTGAGCTGGGCTCTCCCAGCTGCCCTTGGCATCTTCTTCCACGTAAGAAAAAGACACTTGAGAAGTCTGCACAGCTCTATGTTGAGGACATAGTTGTGATCCTTTGGGAGGAGGGGGCAGCTGAACTCCTCATGTCATTGCCTGCTGTGGGAACATACGTGACTGGTAACATGGGGACAGCATCCCCTTTCACACTGCTGGTAAATCCGTGCCTGATGTAGGCGGTGAAATGTGGAAGGTGGTGAAATGTTCTCCTCAAATGGTGCAATCAAGAAATGTCATTTATATTGTACCTGATACAGGTGTGGTGGTGAGTGTCCTTGTGTCCTTCACCTTGGTTTGTACTTTTGGGAGAAAACAGTGAAGCATTGTGGATTGACCTTTGCAGAGATGAAAGCATTTGCTGCCAGGCCAGCCAGGTGGTCTTGGCTTAGTCTCTTCATGGTATCTTCCCTCTAAAGATCTCCAAGTTCAGGGTCCATCTTGCTGGAATCTAATAGAGCAAATCTGCTTGATGAAAATGTGTTCACAGTAGTTGTTCTAAGGAGAGAGCTTGTGCGTGGCAACCTGCTCTTAAAAGGAAAAAAATCTAGGGACTGCTCATATGACTTAAAAAACCTGCTGATTTGTTCAGAAATGTCGTTTCACTATTGACCACTGAGAGGGTGTTAGGGTCTGGAATAAAAGGGTAGGGTCTTGAATAAAAGAAGGCTTCTACATTGCCAGTTTTAAAAATTCTTGCAAGCATATTTTGAGTTTTTCTAGGACAGCTAATAAAAAATACTGGACATGCTGCTGTTAAGGGAGTAATTCTATTTGTGACTTTTTTCTTTTCCTTTTTTAAAAAAATTACTTTGAGTAACATTTTAGGTGGAACAATGAGCTTGGGGTGTAGCTTTTAAATATTTACCAGTGGTATTGGGAAGCTCTTGAGTTTGGGTTTTTGGAGGTTTTAAATTTGTACTTTTTTCTTTAGAACACAACTGGAGCTATTCAAGAGTAATATGAACATTTTTTTCCCTACTGAAAGTGCTTATCTGAAGTAAAAGCAAGGGAGTGCATATGGAGCTTGCCCATTTCTTCAAAGAGCTTGTTATTTATAGGCCTTTTGCCAAAGCTGATGCCACAAAAAATTGACTGAGCCCCTGGGCTTTGTGTACACTTGAATGTCATCTTTATCTTTTCCCTTAATGAGTCTGTATGAGGCTGGAATCAGCACAGATTAGCTGCACAGTACTTACTGTGCCTTTTGCTTTAGAATTCTGACTTGCACAAAAGTCCCACTGCTGTGTTCTGGGAAGCCAAGAATCAACCCATCCCACTTAGAGACTGTAGCCCAGGTCTGTGGGAAGTAGTAGTGAGCCTTGCAATATGAAAAGGACTATGAACATTTTTTTAAAACATTACTTGATGACAATATACTATAGTTAGAGACAGTGTTAGCAGATCCTGATGGTGAAGGCTTCCCAGAGTGGGAGCGGCATTAAGGCAGGGAAATGTCAGAGCCCATTTTAGATAAGTGATTTGATCACAGCATGGAAATTGAAGGCAAAGTGTTTGGTACCTTCTTCAGAAAGAATTGAGTATTGTCAGTAGGGTGGGAACGGGCTGGGGAGAAACTGTTGTAGGTTCTACTCCAAAAACAAAGATGCTTTTAATGTAGGTCCTCAGGGACGTTGGTCTTGCTGAGACAGAGAGCGAGGTCAGGAGATGATATTGCAGATTCTGAAAACAGTAGAAAGAGAAGAAGAGGTAACCAGGGAAGTGAAAATCATCCTGGCCTTTTTCCTAGTGCAGAAGATTAACTGGGCTTCTGGCCCCATGTCCGAGAGGGCTTTTATCTTGGGCACGGGGTTCTGCCTATGGGTATAGCGATTTTGACCAGCCAGGCAAGACAGGAGTCTCTCTGTTCTCTAACAACAGCATGCAGGACAGCTTCTTGAGCTCCAGGTGCAGGAACAGCCTGAGATCCACTAAACCCGTGGAAGTAGTTGTGGGAGAAATGTGCAGAAACTGGGGTTAGACCTGATTCCTCTCTTTGGGGTCACCTATAGTCTTAGGACACTCGATCCTGTGTATTTTAAGATGCTGACTTTAGCCTGGTGAAACTTGTTGCCATGAGCTCTCTCTTGAGCCCATGATGGGGAAGCAGGTTTTCCAGGAAATAATTCTGAATGAGAAAACTGGAACTTAATTTTTTTCTATATTGACTACAGAGTGAGAGAGAAGGATGAGACATGAAAGGCAATGCAATATGACCACACTGAGTCATGTTAAGCTTGAGAGGTGTGTCCTGAAGGTTCAGGTCACGGTGAGGCTGCTGTTTAACAGCTGTCAGAGGCAAATACTTGAGATGAGCCCTCAAGGCAATGCAGCATGACTGGCTCCTACAGGAATTTTTTAATATAGTATTGTTTAGGGAAGGTGATGGTTCTTTGACACATGCATGGTGTTTCTTTGGCTATAAATGCTGTTATTATCTAGTCACCCTTGGGTTTATGTTATACTTCATGTTGTATGGAGGAAGGAATGGGGTCTTTTTGAGTAGGATATTTGTTTGGAGACAAATTGACCTTCACTGAAACTGTCATCTTCCGGATTTGGGAAGAACAGCTTTGGAAGGGCCTTATAAGGTCTGTCTCCCATGTAGAGTGAGATTAATCTGTCTTAAATCACACTAGAGATGCTTGTCTTAAAGTCTTTCATTAGCAAAGGACCTTCATGCAGTCTATCCTAATGATTTAAATTCTTCACTGCTAACATATTTTTTGGAGATGTGAACTGAAAATTGTGTTTTAGTTGTTTTAGAATATGGCTGTAAGCATGCAAATTCTCACATAGTTTAACTACAGGGACACCTGTGGAAGTCAAACTCAGTGTGTCTTGAGCTGAGCACTGAAAACTGGGCATCTCATCTCTCTGTTCCTCTCTTTCTCATTTGCCGGCTGGAAGTGCCAGAGATAAATTTGGTGACTCTGTGACATGCTGACCAAACACTCCTCCTTACAGCTGGATGGATGTGACATTCGACATGGCTTTTCCAGGTCATTCAGGAAGTCTCTAACAAAATGCAGTATTGAACCCTCATTTCCCAACACTTAGTTCTGTAACAGAGGCAATGTCCTGTCTTTGTGGAATCTATTGAACCTTGTTAGCAAGTAAGAAGCAAACAAGAACTGCTCTGTGTGTGCCAAGTCTGACATTGCCCTTTCCCATCTTCCGGTGATCCCAGGGTCTTGGTGATTGCTCAGCTATGGGAATAATTTCCTCAATTTAAAATGAAGCCTTAATATGTTTGGAGTTTCTTCCTCTCCACCCCCATCTTCCTTTGTCCAGTTGTTCGAAAGAAAGACTTAATTGTGTCAGGCTTGCATGAGGAAAGCCAGGCTGTCCCCGAAACGAGCCTGGAGTCAGGCATGGAGGGCAGGAGGACGTGCCCTGCTCCTGGGGAGGGCTGGAGGGGAGCAGATTCCCACTGCTGCTCGTGCTTTTCCTCCCCAAATCTAAACGCAATAACCTAAGTATTCCGTGAGCACAAATCTACTTCATTGAACAAGTCACATTGCATCTGGGCACAGAAGGAATGAGGCTTTAAAAAGCTTATGAAACTTCCTTTGTTTGTACCTTATTAAGTTACGTGGCTTTTTGCTTTCCATCTGACTTGGACACTGTTTTCTTCTCCTCCTCTTCCGAGTAGAATGTCTTCCATGGAATAACAGGCAGCAGCCTGAGATCAAAGACTTACTTGTTCTGTTGCTGGTTGACCCATTGGCACATGCCAATTTATTGCAATTCAAGATGAGCCCCAGTAGTTACTGGCTCAGTGCCCAGTTGGTACTTGGAGATTATGCACTGGAGCTGGCAGACACAGCCAAAGTCAGAGGTGGTATTGGTGAGGGGTGGAGAGGTCAGGAGATGGAGTGATTTAGGGGCAGTGGGCCCATGTCAGTAAGATCTAAGTGCAGCCCTTCTCCGATACAGTGGGGAGGAAGATGTGGACTTGCAGGCCTGAAGTTCCCTGGCTGTGGGCTTAATGACTTCCCCTTCATCAGGGCTGGACCACTCTAAATTCAGATATTTCAGAGGCAGATTTAGGTTTGTTTGTGATCCACAAAATAAATGCTTTTATTTTATTGCCTTCCTGCTCATCAGTTGCATTCCCTAACCTGGTCCTTGGCCTGGGTGTCCCATATGCCATGAGAAGTAGAGTTTTACTAGGTTATTGGTTCACATAATGAGTCTACATGGGGTTTGTTGAGAATATTTGGGGTTTCAGGGCTTTCGTTGTGTTGTGGCATTGATATTTCAAAAGGGAGTGAGGGAAGGTGCTGACTGAGAACTGTGGCTGCATTAAGCAGCTGGCATATATTTTTTTATTAGAAAGCATAAATGTGAATGTGGTACAGTTGCTTTTTTCAGTAGAGCAGAACTGCATTTTAGTTGGTGTGATACTGCTTCTTGATGCTGACAGCTGCTGCACTGCCAGAAAGTGTTTGTCCTTAATGGGGATTGCTGTTCTATGTCAGACAGTTCGGTGGTCAGAGGGCTCACGTCCAGATCTCCATTCCCTTCCTGCCCAGTGCTTGAAGCAGAGCTGTAGACCCTGTGCTAATCAGTGTGGGGGTTGCACTTCAGGAATGTTTCCACCTGTAACAAACCTGGGAAAAAAAGGCTAAACTGCAGCCAGATAAGATGCTTCCTTTTGAGTCCTACAAAGCTGTGGTATTTAGGTAATGCTCAGTCATCGTGTGAATCTAATGGTCTTTGAGGAGAACCTTCAACTTGGATATCCCAAAGCACATTTTCAAATTTGCTAGGAACAACTGCTGTTTTTAAAGGCTGTTTCATGCCTTTACTTCTCTGACCATTGCTAGCAAATGTCACATCTCAGATATGAGGATTTCTGTATTTCCCTTTTGCTGCTTCCGTGTTACCTCACTTCTCAAAGTGTAGCAATTTCAAGCTTACTGCAGATAGTTCTGCCCACAACAGATTACAAACACATCAGTGGTATGAGAGGAATGTGATTATTTTCTGATTTGTTAATAGCATCTTGCCTTCTAAGTTCTTAAAGTGCTTTTAAAACTTCAGTCAGACTCTGAGTCTCCTTGTTTTGCTTGTTGCTTTTATTCAAATGCAGGAAAAACTGAGGCTCCATGGGTGGAATTTGGCTCTCTTTGGAGATGCCACAGTAGCTGGTGTGTGCCTGTTGGCCTTAGTGTGTGAGGAATGCAGAGCATTTGCAGGTCTAGATATAATTATTAGAAGAGACCTGGTTTCTGAGAAACGCCGGAAAAGATGTCTGGTGCCTGAGGCCAAAAACAGTGGCTGGGGTGACAGCCCCATCCTGTCACAGTGAGCTGTAGTAAATCAAGACTGAAACCCACAGCAACACTAGAGCCTCCTCTAGTGAAATGTGTTTCACGAGGTGTTTTGTGGGATTCATACAAAGAATTCCCTCCTTCACCCCAGCTTGCACCATCTTGAAATGGGCCCTATCCTTATGCAGGGCCAGGGCTCCTGAGGTCAAGGGCAGACCAAGGAGCCTAGCCGTGGTTGCTGCTTAATCTTTTAAATGCCAGATCCATGCCTGCTTCTGGTGTGGTTTGCCGCCAGACAGCAGCTGACGCATCACACCATCTCTGATCCGCCCCGAGATTTGGGAGCTGCGGTGGAGTCCTGTCTCCTGCCCTGGTAAATCTGCTCCATTAATAGCTATCAAAGAGCCTGAAGTTTCCATCCAAACTTTATCTGGCTTTGCAGTGAGCTGGAGGATTAAAAGCTGTCGCAGGGGAAGGGAGGGAGCAGCCGTGGCTCACCCGGAATAGCCTGACCTATGACGGCACGTACCAGCCTGGGGAGGGGAGTTGTCCTGTGAGCTCACAGGTTATTAGCAGTGAGCACAGACATGTCTGCAGTCAGCAGCACACCCAGGGCCATCTGCTCCATCCCTGCCTGGTTCAGGGAGTCCAGAGGGATTTGTTAGTACAACTTGCCAGCACAGCTCTTTGATGGGGGAGCTGGGAGTAGGCTTGAGGGCCAGCATTGTGGCGCCATCCTTCTGTGCTGCTCAGATGACTTGGGGTTTGACCTCTGGGCTGTTTGTGTGGGGCAGATCTGGTTATGAGGGAGAGCATGATGAGAAGATAACCCCTGTCCTGCTGCAGCCCAGGGCTGTTGTCTCTCTGCTATGTCGTAGCAGGTAAAACAGGGATCATTGTATGGCTGGGGCTTCCCTATAGGGGAGCTTCCCTGAGCAGACATGAGGCACAAGCCTCCATCAACCAGATGGAGAATAGTGTAGGAAGCAAGAGCAGGTTTTTTTTGTGTAGCCAGGGATTCACTTCTCACAGCCTTGCTCTTGTACCTGGTTTTGTTTTCCTTGCTTTGTTCCTCTGCTGACGTCCCCAAGTCCTCTGTTTCACCCACCCCCTGTCACCAGTGTGGAATCACGCAGGGTTTCTTCTTGCTTCCTCATCCTCATTCAGAGCTGCTCCTCACCTGAGCTTCCCTGTTACAGCAGGAGCTTTTTCCTTAGAGATAGGCTGGGAGTTAGAGCCCTTTCCGGTGCCCAGTGTTTTGTAGGAATTGTGCAGAGCACCTTAGCACAGTGGAACAAGATTTTCCCAGCTGGCCAGACAATCCCAGACTAAGTGTGCATGTTCCCCAAGGGGCAGTGGAACTGGAAATTAACTCCTTGGATGTGTTGGAAGCAGCCATGTGGCTCCATAATGAATAGTCTGTGAGTGCTGCTCAGTGTTTTACACCAGGAAGCGCTGAGGCAGTTCTAAACCTTTGACCCTGGTGACATACTCCAGATTCCTCCTGGTTAATTGCTCTCCTTCCCTCCCCTCCAGGCCTGAAAGCATTACATCTCCTGACTAGCCAGACAGATGCATGGCCCTGAGAAAATCTCCTTTATATCCCCAGTAATTCTATTGATCTGCACATTGAGAACATTCTGCTTTGGAATTTACAGCTTGTGTACTTTATTGTTATCAGTGATGGGTGCTATCAGTGTGCCTGCTCTTTGAACACCTAGAAAGTCACCCAGCAGGTGGGAAATCCCTGCTCCATAGATCCGGCAGCCTGGGGGAGTGCAGCTGAACAATATCTGGAGGAGGTTCCCCATACCACCTGATGAGAAAGATGAGGCCATACTGCATCCTTCTCTCCTGCTGGCACGACAGAGGAATGTGTAGCCCCAGCAGCAGTGTTGCTGTGGGATGTGCTCCCCTTTGCTAGAGTGGATGAGCACAGGAGACACCAGTGTCTGGTCTACAGGACTCTGCCAGTACAATCAACATTGCTTCTTCTCTCTCCAGCGAGCTCTTATGTGCCAAGGGTTTGTGAGGAAGAAGGGAATATTCATGCTGTATGTGTCCTGCTGTGTGGACAGATTTACCAAGCACATTAGGCGTTTGTAGCTGCAGTGTTTGTTGCTGGCACTTGAGCTGTAGAAAGTTGTGCTTATAATTCTGAAGGTTCTTGATTCAGCTCTTGGTGACAAAGAGAGCACTCTTTGTGTGTTTGTGTCCTTTTCCCTCCTTTTGCTGACATTGGAATACCTCAGCAATTTCTGGAGGTGAAGAGAAGCTGTTGAACAGAGGGAGGATGAAAAACAGTGATTCCCTCCTAGACATTTAATCCCAGCTGAAATAAGAGGATTTAGGAGCTGGATGCTGATTGACTGCACTGATTTATCATGTCTGCCACTACAGTCAGTTACTGTGGTCACGGTTCAGATGGGAATATCCATTCATGTATGGGGGGGAGAGGAACTGAGATTAGCCAAATAGGCATAACAGGTGTCCTCCACCTCTACAGTATAAACAAAATGAGAGTGGGCCAGTAGGTGCATAGCCAGTTGGACTAAGTGATTATTGTAGGTCACTTCAAATTGAAAATGTTCTATTCTGTGTCCCACTGCATGATCCTTTTCAATTCCATTTTGGAGACTAATCCTGAAAGACTGATCCCTGCCTTGCAGAGGAAAAATTCCCTGTGTGCTCCCTGAGAAGATGCATGCATAGCAAAGCAGCTGGAGGAAACTGGTTTGGGTGACTGTCACGGCTCTCTGGTAGTCCCTCAGAGTCTGGGAACACTTATGAATGGTCCGCCTGAAGACCTGATGTGCCCCTGCTTTTTTCATCTTAATCCCCTTCTCCCCAAAAGGGGCTGAACATGATAGCTGGGGTCTGTGGGTAGAGGGAGACTCCGGCTTTCCAGTGCTTTCTGCCTCTTGGGCAGTCGTGCCCTTTCCAGACAGGGCTGCCTCGCTCGTTGAGGTGCTCCCTCAGCCCTCTTTCTAGCTCACCTCTGGCTCACCAAAACCTCCTGTGACTGAGGACTGGGTGGGCTTTTCTNTTTTTTGTGGGCATGGTTAGGTTTTAGTTTTGATTAAGAGAGCTGATGTAATCGACCTTAACCAGTTAGAGTGTATTTCGTATGCCAGTCTCCCTGCAGCTGGAGTTGCTGGGGGCGTGACACATAGCTGCTGTTCTCCTCCACAGGTTTGCCCAGACTTCTTGTGGTGACCGTACCTGCCTGCCCAGAACATGAAATGCCTTTTTGTTCTGAGCCTGGGAGCAATCCACTTAGCTGCATGGAGAGGGAACTAAGAGAGAGAGGTGATAAGAGAAGTAGTCTGATAAGGATTTTTTTACAGGCTGTGGGCAGCTGTGCTGTGCAGGGAGGTGGCTGCTGACACTCTCAGAAGTGACACTTGGACTGAGTGTCACACAGATTAATGGTGTAAGGTCCCCAGTTGCTCTCAGCAGCCAGCCCTTGCCAAGCGTGTGCATAGTGAGAAAAGGTGGAAAGAAGGTGGGACTTCCACTGCTCCAGCCACCCTCTCTCCCTGAGATCTCTGCACAGCTTTCTGTGTTTGAGGGCTGTCCAGCTGTTCTGAGAGCAGAACCCCACCCTGTCTGGACTAGAGACTAGTGTTAAATCGGGATAAGTGTAACTGCACAACACAAGGCATATTAGGGATGTGGTTTGTGTCTTGCTGGTTCGGGAGGTAAACAACTGGGTTGCTATTGCCTTGTCTGCAAAAAGCGTTAGACCAGTGAAAGACAAGCCTCAGTCATGCTCTTCAGTACAGCAGCATGTAAGAGGTCTGAGTTCTTCCTGACTCATCTGTAAATCTGTTTTCAAGCTATGACTGTGTGGAAAAATATTCCAAAAATTCTGAGTGCAAGAATAAGGGTGACTTTTCAACTTTCCTTCTCTCAGCCTCAAGACTAAAAACGTGCAAATGTTTCTTTGTCTGTGCTTTGCTGTATTTGTGTTTGAAGTCTCCTTTCTTCTCTCTTTCTGCAGGTCCTTCAGAAGCTTGGTAAAGCAGATGAAACAAAAGATGAGCAGTTTGAACAGTGTGTGCAGAACTTCAACAAACAGCTGGTAAGATAATTGGCGATATGCAATTGCACCCTGGGTTTCAGTATTAGCTTCCAGTCATATGCAATTAAAGGCCATTAAATTAAACAATGACATAGGCCTATTGAAGTGACCCATAACTCATAAGTTTTCACTTACAAGAAATGACACTGTGACTTCCAGGGTCCCTTTCATGGAATCAGTGAGAGAATCATAGAATATGCTGAGCTGTAAGGGGCCCATCAGGAGCATCAAGCCCAACTCCTGGCCCTGCACAGGACACCCCAAGAGTCACACCATGTGCCCGAGAGCATTGTCCAAACGCTTCCTAAACTCTGTCAGGTTTGGTGCTGTGACAACTTCCCTGAGGAGCCTGTCCCAGTGCCCAACCACCCTCTGGGTGAAAAACCTTTTCTTGATACCCAACCTAAACCTCCCCTGCCTCAGCTTCATCCTGTTTCCTCAGTCCTGCCACTGGTCACAAGAGTGAAGGTATTGGTAAAAATTATACTTATTCTAGACCCCATTTTAGAAAAAGAAACAGCTCAACCAGAGCACTTTCTTCAGCTAGCAGTTGCTTTGTAATGTAACTTTTGCTGCTCCGCTGGAAGCGGAGATGTAAGAGCAACATTGTGTCCCTGAAAGACGGATAGGCTGGGAAACAGATTAGAAATAAAAAAGTAAAATGGAACAGGGCAGTTTCGGTTTCCTAAGCACAGCGAAGGGCAGAAGAGACAAAGAAAGCAAATGGGGAAAAGGGAACATCCTTCCATGGCGGAGACCTAAATCTGACTTCCTCCCCATACTTGCACAATCACTGTGTCAGGCCTGAGTCATTATTCTTCTGCGTGTCTGCCTCATCCCCAATATTTTAGTGCACAGAAATATTTTAACAGTGTAGCAATTTTTCCCCACCCTCCTACTTCAACAGCAGTAGGTTTCTATCTTCAACTGGGTGTGTTTTGTTTTATTTTTTATTTTTTATCTAGAGCCTTCAGCGTCTCAGAAGGGAAAACACCAGTTACCTTGTGGGTTTTGCATGCTGGTGCTTGTTAAGGGAAGCATTGCTTCTGTTTCGTGGCAGGAAATGTGTGCCACAGCATAGCTCAGGTGGTGCTGAAGAAATCTGTTACCCTTTTGTGGCCTGACACATTTAGGACCTTTTTCTAGAGCTGTTAGTGACAGCTGCATCGTGTCTGTTGAGACTCAGCAGATGTGGTTATGTGTCACAAAACCAGCTGAGTAGGGATTTGCCACAGCTGAATGTAATGAAAATCCTTCAGCCTGGCTTTGGCTTGTGTCTAACCAGAGCTGATTGCAGATTCCTGGACACTAGTGCTCGTTCTCTTGGCAGCAATAGTAGCTGTTGCTCCAGAGGTTCATGCAGCATGTCTGCAGCATGTCCAGCAATGATATTTTCTTGTACACAGCAGAATACATTTTAGCTGCTTTCTGACCACATGACATTACTAGATGTGCCCTTTTTGGTGTAATTTTTAAGCAGTTAAGAAATAACCTTTTTAAAGGAGAAATACCAAAACACTCAAATCCAAATTTCTGGATGTGACTGGCTGGGGAGGCTTTTTCAACTTCCAAAGCCATGAGTTCCAGTGGTGCAGTGAGAAGCCTGTTAAAGAAGCACTGCCTCTTGTATCTCTTACATCTGAATTTCTTTTCCTGTCTTGAGGAGCAGACCATGAACTAAATTCCCCAAATAATTGATCAAAGAAGCTGGAGGCTGCTCTGCATTTGCTGTTTGGGGTCTGCTGGTTTTGCTTAGGCCCTCAGTTTCCCTGTTACTAAAATAAATGCAGATAGTGCCTGTTTTGCAGGGCAAACTATGAGTGTGAGGTAGCTGGATTCTTAGGATATCCAGAGCTGAGGAGTTATCATGCCAGGTAGACTAGGGGAATAGAAAAGCAGCTATATATGCATATATACACACTTTTTATTTTTATATGTATGAGATGTGTGTGTAGTAGTTATCTTTGAGGTTTTTATGACCTTTCATTATTAAGTCTGCTCCAGTGGGAAATGGAAGTCTGGAGGAAAGCTGATCTGCTGCAGGCTGGTGACAGAACAGCTTTGCTCTCTCGTGGAACTGGCTGGGGTGGGAGCAGGCAGTGGCCTTGTTCACTGGCTGATTAGAGGCTCCACTGACTCTCATGACTGTGCTGGACCACTTCAGCGCATGATTCTGTGTGTCGGCTGTCATCAAATGGAGTGCAGGTCTAAAAATCACTTAATAATTTTCAACCAAGGTATTTGTGGTTCTCTCAAATACTGCTTGAGTGGACATAAGGGAAGGCATTGCACTTCCCAACTCTCTGTCCGTCAGGTTCATGTAAGAGCACCACCCTGAGGTCCCTGAATGGTAGGAGCTTTTTAGCTCAGATGGATTTGCTTTGTGACGAAAGAGCTGGGCACAACCATTCAGCTGCAGGGCTTGCCTCTGTTTCTTGAAAGCTGGACAAGCAGCAGAACTGCCCCACATGGTGGATTATCTTTGGCAACTAACCTACCCAAATGTCCAGTCGAAGGCTCCACCCTCCTTCCCTTTCCCAGTGTCACTTGTGTTCAGTCACTGGCACAAGGATCTGTCCCAGATACTGTCCTTGCTGACCTGGGAGCAGGAGTCCTGCTGTAAAGGTGCAACTCAGCCCGTGCCCGAGGTGTGCCAGGCTTTGGCTTCTCTTGCCCTGTGTTGAAGTGCTCACTGGAGGGACAGTGCGAGGCTGGTGGCAGCCCTTACACCTGGCACCGTGTGTGTTTCTGCCTGGCAGAGCTGCTGCATTTCCATACCCTTCAAGAGCTGGCACTTGCGTGGAAGTTCTGGGCTGGTTTACAGCCTTTCACACTAAGCACATGAGAGGGAAGCTGCTGCTGGCACGGGCTGCATCCACCTCTGCCTGCTGCTGTGCACAGGCTGCTGCCACCTCTGCCTGCACCCCTGTGTTCAGCACAGCCCCAGCTGCAGGGCAGGCAGCGGGGATTGCATCTTCCCTCTTGCAGAGTAGGTTCCCATTACAGTCAGTAACCCCTCAGAGAGAGGGTTTTTTCCCAGACAAATACCCTTCACACCCAGCAGTTTCCATTTCAGCCCTGTGTGGCAAAACGAGCTGAACAGCCTCCCTGGTACCCCAGGGTGGAGCTTCTCACCAGTCATTCATGCTCTGTCTTAACAGTTCTAAAGTTTTGCTGAGTGGGGGCTTACCTGGAGCTGTTGTTTCAGTGCTACCCCTCCCTGTAATTACACAGTCTGCTCTTCCAGCCCTCCGTTAATCTAATCTGGAACAGGACATTACCTCCTGCCCCTCTCAGATGTTGAACATCCCTGCTGATAATAAAATCCTTCCCACTAGATCTGCAAAACCAGAGAGGTTATGTAAAGGGGTTGCAGTCTAATATTAGGATGAAGTAATTTCTTTTTAAGATTGAAGTAAAAAGGTTTTAGGAAACCTGTCTACTACCAAGAAGCAGTTCTACAGAAAATCACATAGCTAGGGCTTGGTTTCAAGATAAGAAGGCACAAAAAGATATCAAACCACTTTTGTGTTTTTCTTTCACAGAGCTGTAAGTAATGGGTCGTTAATTGGGTCTTTGGGGAGAGAAAGCTCTTCTAACCTTCCAAGCACAGCACTTTTATTTTTAAATATCCATCTGTACACTGTCCTTCATGTTATACCTGGTTGTGTTATAGGCTCATGGGCTTGAATTACACTGTGATGACAAGTATGGCAATATCTGCTCAAACAGGATGACACTTGTGTGTTTAAACACCTTCATATTGAGCCATACCTCTGTAACTTCCCTCTGCACACCCTTAAACTCTGATAACTGGGAAGTGGATTTGTTTTTCTGAGTCCAGTTTGACTCTTTTCCCTACTTTTTTTACCGTTCAGTTTAAGAAGCATTTTTTAAATGCTCAAGAGTGTTGAAAGTGTCTGTTTTGTGTAGTATTTGACAATGTCTAACTGCATTGTGAGAGGTATGTTGGAGAGAGCATTGGAACAGGCTCCCCAGAGAAGCCATCCCTGGAAGTGTTCAGAAAACACATAGATGTGGCACTGGTTGAGTGGGCATGGTGATGTTCAGTCAAAGTTTGGACTGGGTGGTCTTGGAGGTCTTTTCCAGCCTTAATGATTCTATGATTTATGCAGGATTGTGGCAGTACTTGACAGCTCACTGTGGGCTGCTTGAAGAAAGCAGCTGCTGCATGCACAGAGAGAGCACAATGGTCTTAAAGTTACCCCAAAGTTTTATGGGAAAGCATTAATGCTTAAAATAATTTAAAAAAAGCCTTTGTAGCGAGGGAGCTGCTTTACTGGTGGACAAGAAAAAAATCAACAGAAATGCCAGAGAGGGAACTGAACAGGAACCACAGGTGCCCAGGGGAGCTGGGAAAACAGGATTCAGGGCAAAACTCCGAACATGGGTCTCTCCTTGAAAATCTTTCTGCTTGCAGATCTTACAGGCTGTAGAGTCTGTTCACTCTCTTGGCAGGTTCAGTACTTCTAAGAGACTTAGGTAACCCCATAATGACAGAGATCAGCTGTACCTCTGAGTTCAGACATCAGCAAGAGGTGACTGAGACCTCTGCAGTTGCAGGATGCAGCACCACGTACTGGTGAGGATGCCTGGAGAGCACAGAAGGCTGGTTCTGCATTGCTGCAGTTGCATGCTCCAGTTTTCAGGCCCTGACTTGTAGGTTTTTCAGGTGATCTATCTAAAAGTATTGATTAGATATTTAATTGTGGTGCTGGTTTTCTGCTCAGAGGATACTTTTGTCCCCATGGCTTTGGAACTGGGTATTAAGACTTGAAGAGTTCTGAATTTGGCTTGTGTCATTGGCTGCTGTGGCAGCATTTGGGCAAGCATGGACACAATTTTAGAGATGGCTTCTGATTTTAGATGCTACAATTTTGAATGTTACTGCTCCAGACATTTGCCCAAGTGGGCAAGCTCTGCAGAGGAGCTTCCCTGATGTTAGTTTTTGATAACCTCAGAGTTGTGAGTTCAAATTTAGTCATTCTTAAAAATGATACAGCTGCAGGATGATAATGTATCCATTGGTGAGACTTTGCATATCTTTTGCAAAACAAGAATGCAGAAAAGCGACCGCTGCACCTCACAGCCTGCTGTCATTCCTCTTCCTTCCCAGTTTGTGCCCCACTGAGGGGGCACCCCAGCAATAATGAATTTTGACAGCTGAAGCCAACTCCAGAGACAGGGAACTCACAGGACATGTCCAACAGCTGCCTCAGAGCTACTGACTTCAAAAGCAGATGTTTCCCATCAGCCCTCCCCACCACTCAGGCACCTCTTGTCTCAGCTGAGCTCATGCTAAGATCCTTTGTGCTCCCAGTGCAGCTGTGCTCTCTAAGCAGAGGCTAAATCTGCCCAGCTGTTGAAGTGGCAGTGATAGCATAGCTTTGTGAGAAATCCATCTGCTTCCAACAGCATGGCCCAAATAGTTTTCCATGCCTCGAAAGTTCTGGATGAGTTCACATTTGTTCTTTTCCTACTGCCATCGGCAAAGGAAATGAGGGATCGGAAAGAGCTGGCCAGTTTTACAAACAAAGTCTCCTAGCCTGGGGAAGCATTGGGAACTCACCCAAAGAGACTACAAGAGGAGAGGAATTATGGTTACATTTGCTGCAAAAGTCCTAGAAGTTCATAGAACACAGAGCAAAAAAATGCAAAAAATGTGATAGCTTCAAGTTTCATGTGGTCATAGGACTGGTGTGTAGCCCATCTGCAAGACCAGTTTTCTTCAATTAGAAATGCTTGAGTGCTTCTTACACTCTCTTTAGCTGAGAGAATAACTGATGATCTCCTTATGTTCACAGACTGAAGGCACGAGGCTGCAGAAGGACCTCAGAACTTACTTGGCTTCTGTAAAAGGTAAGGTCTGCATGAGCAGAGGTTCGTTCCCCTCTAATGCTTGCCTACGCAGTGAGGTTTCTGCACATTCCCCTTCCTGGTGTTTCCCCAGGCATGAGTTGCAGGAAGGGTCAGCTTTGTCTGGAGGGAATCTTTCAGACTCCTTCGGGACCAGCTGGGATGGAATGGAGTTGTGCTTTGATGCCAAACATGTGGTGCTGTCTTAGCAGATGGACCTTCATGTGTTCTGCTAGGGAGGACAAACACAAAGGGTTTGATGCAACTGCATCCTTGGTTCCTTTCTCCCTTAGGTGACCTTCCATCTCTGTGCCATCAAGGGTCAGACATTTAGTAAGGAAGAGCTCAGCATGTGTTGTAACGCTTCTGTGCCTCCATTCCTCAGGATAAGGGTTAAACTGTGAGGAACACATTATTTTCTTCTTTTTCTGAACAATTCCCTCTTCTTTCCTAGCTATGCACGAGGCCTCCAAGAAGCTGACAGAGTGTTTGCAAGAAGTTTATGAGCCAGACTGGCCTGGGAGGGATGACACAAACAAAATAGCAGAGGTAAGACCTTGTCCAGGATGTGGGGATGTCCAGACTTGCTCTGTCAGCAGAGATGAGCTTTGGAAGCTGTCTGTGCACCACATTTCTTCAGGCATATGACTTTGCTGAGGAATTGGAGGCAAACTCAGCACTGTGAAGAAAGGAAAGCTGAAAGGCTGTGGCCTGTATTTTTGTAGGACATTGTTGCCAGATGCTCGTATGTTACACACAACCATACACTTATGCCCAGAAGCTATTTGCTCCCCTCAAAGTGGTTAAATGGGGACAGAGGATGCCAAAAGAAACACGGTAGGGTCAGCTGGGTGTCCTGCTTCTGTTCTGTGTAAGAGGAAGGGGCAGATAAAGCTATGGCTAAAGCAGTCAGAGCAGCCAATTGTGTAGCTGCAACAACCCCTCATGGCAGTACCACCAGCTGCCTTGTTTCAGTTGCTCCCTTGTTTGGCTGGGCTGTGTCTCCCCAAACTGCTGCTGTTCTCATCCTTTGGCGAGGTGATGCCTGTCCAATTTGCCCAGGTGTTTTCCGTGGAGCTTGGGGCACAGCCTGTCCTTCGGCAGCGTGGATCCCCCTTGGCATGTGCCTGTGGTGGGTCCAGCTGGAGAAAGCACCTTCTGCTCTCTTGCTCAGCTGTTCTGCTGAGCAGCAGCTGTGGCAGTTCAGCTCTCTGGATTCATTTGCCATGAGGCTGCAGGACTGGGCTTATCTGCAGCTGTCTGTGGCATTGGAGAAGTGGTGAAGGAGCAGACAGGAGAGCAGGAGGAGGTTTCTTTCCTTCTCTGTCTTTCCTCTGCAGAAAATCTCACCTGAAAAAACACCTGTATCTTGCCCAGGAAATAATGACTTCAAAGCAGATAATTCAAACAAAACCTGAATGTTTCCAGGTCAGTTTTTTCATTAACATGGAAACTTTGCATTAGGAAGTGCTGTTGCAGTAAATAATGGAGTTGCATTTCAGCTGGTTTGGCTTCAGTCTCTGTTGGCCTTGTTTCTTCCTGGGTTTCTTCTTCACTGTGGTGCCTCCTGAGAGACTGACCCTTCAGAAAATTTGAGCCATAAAGGTCAAAGGGAGTGTGAATCCTGAGAACTAACTGTAGCTATCCTTTGGGTCTGCAAGCATATTTTCAGCTCTCCACCTCTCTCTTTAATGCCTTGTTTATATTTTACTTGTGAAAAGACAGGTGAGAGAGAAGAGTTATTCCTGCCAAATAAAAAGCTTAAAGTGGGTTTTTTTTTCCTGAATGTTTTAGCCAAAACCCTTTGTTCAAGTGGAAAAACAGGAGAGAGAGGTAATTTCCACCTAATCCAAGGTGCTGATAGGAAATTACTGTGCCTGAGCTAAGGTCAAGGATAAAGTCAAGTTCAGGGTGCAAGCCTTGGCTGTGGCCTCCATTGGGCTGTGGAGGCGGGTGGTGTGAAGGCTGACTGCTGGAGTGGTCCTCCAGAAAGCTGTATTGTAAGGAAAAGCAGAAAATGGTGCCTTGTAGTGTCAGGTGTCCCTTTTTTGTGGCTGCTGGGAGAAGAAGGTAAAACCAGCCTAACATTCATCTTCCATTGTACAGACTTGAGTTTAACACTGCAGGGGAACGATAGGCCTTCAAAGACATTTTGTCCTTGGAGAGGTCACCTGAATTAGCAGCAGCAGGCTTTCTCATTTCTCCCAAGATCTCTGTTTTCAACTGATTTCTCTGATCATTAGTTTTCCAAAGAAATCACTGTTTCTTAAGAGCTCTGAGGGCCTGAGATTGTTGACTATAGCACTCACAGAGAAAAATAAAAATGTGGAGCCTTGTGTTTTTAATAATTAACTCATTACTATCGTTTTTCAGAACAATGATCTCCTGTGGACGGATTTCCATCAGAAGCTGGTGGATCAAGCACTTCTGACCATGGATACATACCTTGGCCAATTTCCAGATATTAAGGTAAGATTCTCTTTAAACCATTTGATCTAGAGAGTCACAGCAGATAAAAGCTCTGAAGATCAATTTCTTACATCCCCATCTTCTTTAGGAGAATGTGTGTGCTGTGCTGCTCCAAGGTCTTCTTTGAGAGCAGCCAGGATCTCTGCAGCTCTGGGTTAATTGAAAATGTTTTGTTCTATTTTTGGGCTTCAAACAAGAGTGAAGAATCCAGGGGAAATATGCTGAAGAGAAAATATAAGTATGAAACAGGAGGATCCCTGAAATTCCCTATTGCATCAGAGTGCAGGGAGGCAGTGTCAGCAATAGCTCAGATGGTCTCAGTCTCTTTTTGGTCTTTTTGTCTTTCAACTTCCTTGTAAGCAGAAAACATTGAGGAAGCAGTTAGTGGCAAATGTACTTCACAAGTAGAGGCTGGTGAGGAAGGCAGATTTCCGTGAGTCCTTGAAGTCCTGCTGTGTGTGTAACTAGCTTTTTTCAGGGAAGGGGGAATGCTGGATAGGTGTCTCTTTGGGAGAGATCGTATCCAAGGACCTGGGTTTGAATATGTCCTGTGACCTTCCCTTCCCCCACAGTTATCTCCTCTCCATTCATTTTGAGGTTATGCAGGAAATGTCTTCACCATATGGAAGCACTAGTAATGATATCACCATATGGGAAGTATCAGCTTGGCTACTTTCCAGTGAAAACAACCCTTTCCCCACCACATGTCTCTTAAAACGTTTGTCAATATTTATTGCTTCAGGAGGATTGTGCTGTATCAAATGGGGGCAGGTCACAGGCTTGTAAAATGAGCCCCGAACAGCAATGTCCTTGTCTCCTGGGACTCCCTGCTTTTGTTTCCTCTTTCCAGCCTCTTCTGCCCCTGGAAGTCTGAAGTGGGGAAGGGTTGTGGCTTTCCACCCACTGAAGGCTGTAGGGCTGATCTCTCTGGGGTGTGATGCCACGTGGGTCAGTCAGCAGTGCAGCCTCTGCACTTCTTCCTGAGCAGGAGGGCTTACATTGGGCTTGCTGTAGACTCAGACTTTGGCACTGCCTTGGTCCAAATCACATTTTACCAGCCTCTTAGGCTGTGCACTGGGTCACCTCAGAGTGTCACTTTTTTCCATGTTAAGTATCTTCAGGATTTTTAAATTCTGCTGTGGAATCCTGTGGAATCCTGCTGAGGTTTTACAGTGGGATTTTAAAAGGAGTGCAAGAGTGGGAGCACCCAAATTCTACCAAAACTCAAAGTGTTAGGTACTGAGCACCTTCAAATACAGTAGGATTGATCATGCTGAGAAAGAGTTATGGTTCCTGTTGGCATTAATATCACAAAGCCTTTGTGCACAAATTAAAAGATGTGCAGTATCTGAAAATCCTGGCTTTTTCTCGCCAAATTCAACAATCATGTTTGCTCATATTAGAAGGAAAAGTTGTGACCTTTGTACTGAAGTTGTAGTTATGTCTGCAGACTAAGATTCTTGCTACACCATTTTGTGACACTCATGGTTTCACTCTGTTGGCATCACCACAGTTGGCCTCAGCAGTCTGAATTCCACCCATAGGTCTGAAAGATACAGGAGCAACTAGGTATGCAAAGATGAATAAATATTAAAATACTGCTAGAGGCAGCCAACTTCTGAATGGGTCACTAAGGTGTGACTAATGTTCTTTCTCAGTTGTCAGATGATGCCCTAGAAAAGGGGAATTTTGTATTTTTACGTAAAAGCAATTTCATGTGCAATTCAAGTAATGTTTTAGAGAGCACTACTCACCTCTGCTTCCCTTCCTAAAACGAGTGGCTTTATGTTGGTTCTTACAATAAGATATGTATGCGTTTCACAAGAGTTGACTATTCCTTTGAAATGGACTTTCAGTGATAGGAACTTAAAAAGGTCAGTATGTTTTTATGGGTAATTCAGCTGGATGCATCATCCTCCTTACCCCAGAGCAGTGAGAAGCGCTCAAATTGAGTATATTTTTTGTCAAGTGGTAGAAACTCCTAGAAATGCAGTTGTTGAACATTGCTAGGCCTGTACAGAAGTGTCGTTTGGCCTCACATAAGGAATTAGAGTTCTTGGGATTGGCAGGCAGAAAAAGCACCAGTCTTATGTAATTTACAGAATATTTGAGTTGTTTTTTGTTGTTGTGGTAATAGTTTTCTGATTTTCGTTTTCTACAAAATAAACTTTTCTGGTTTTCCTGAAATTCTGGCATTACTGTTATAAAAAAAAGTTGATGTATGGGGAAAAGAGGAATTTAATTTAGTTGTGTAAAGGCCTGTTTCTTATTAATGGCCCAGTAATTAAAATGTGTCATGAGTTAGATCATGCATGCATTATTTTTTTGTTAAATTCTAACATGTTCTGAATCCATCTTTACTTGAGGGGCTGGAAAAATTCCCTTGGATTTTTTGGACTTGAAAAAGATCCACAGCAGGAATGTGAAACAGAGCATGCCTTTAGTAAGGAATTTTTGTGTGTTAAAGAAAATAATTTATTCAGTGTTGGATGTTCACCCCTGAATAAGGCCTCTCCATCTTCTCTAACTTGACAAATGGGAATGCAAAAAGTGCTTTAAACTTTCTTTGCAGGTCAGCGTCTGTTCTTCTTGGAGTAGGACTCTTCTTGCATAATCTTAAATATTTATGAGTGAGTTTTTGGTTGGTTTTGCAGAATATGAAGTAAGAGACGTAGTGAGCCCAGAGGAGATAAACTACAAGCCAAGTTCTGAATAGCTGTGGAATTGGGGATTTTCTGTCTTGCACTGAAACTGATGCTTTACTAGCTGTAAAACCAAGTATCAGTAAAGGAGGGTGTGGTGGCCAAAAGTTTTTTGTGATGGCTTGGCTTTGGTTTGGGTTTGTTTGTTTTTTTAAGGAGGCTCAAATTAAGATGGATTCGGTGCAAAGTAATGAAGTCTGTTGGAGTTCAGCTGTTACATTCAGGCGATGTTGGGTACCTGCAGCTGCCCTGGAGTCACACAAGGGAGCCCTGCAGCCTCCCAGGACTGGGCTAAATCCCATTAGTGCCACACAGGCAAGGGTGTGCTCAGTGGTTACTCCAGGAGGGCTCACGCCCTGTGTGTCTGTACCTCGCAGCATTTCCGTGCACTCCTGTAGAAACATGGGGGTGGGTGTTAGGAGTTTGGGAGCTGCATGAACATGGAGGAGTTACTTTGAGAGATGGGTGACATTGAATCAAACTCAGTGGTGGAGTAGCAGGAAAAACGTGGAAGTGGCTGTTTGCCATGTCAGAGGTGGGGAAAACTCCATCTGTCTCTACCAGTCTGACCTGGGGGGAAAATAGTATCTCTTAAATCCGAGATGGGGCTGTGAGTTTCCTGTGGTGTGTTGGTAAGATGCATTAAGATGCATCTCAGATTGTCGTGCTGCTGGAAGCCTGCTCCAATACCTTGCCTCCTGGCTGGCAATGTGATGTTTGGGAGGTGTCTTCTAGTGACCTCGACTGTGGGGTGGCTGAGCTTCTTCATGACTCCTCTCTTGGAGTCAGCTGAGCATTTAGAAGTGAGTTTGGGTGTGCGTGTGGCTGAGATCCTGCAGATCCGCTGTGACTCATGCAGAGCTGCACCAGCGTTTGCTGGAAGCGCAGAGGAGCCTGTGTGGGAGACGTGAGAGCTGCTCCCAGCTGGTCTGGCTGAGAGATCAGCCCTGAGTGTGGTTTTGCAGCTTATCTGCAGGAGCCTGGGGAGAGGAAACCACAGCTCCCTGCCAAGCGCAGGAGAGGAGGGGATTCTGCTTTTGCAAGTAAATCCCAGTGCTGATTCCTCATTCTGCACTTTCTATGTCTCTGGGTTTTGTGGTTAATTAGAAATCCTGCTGGCTCCTTGCCATGCCTTTTCACTCTCTTATCCAGCCTGTCTCTGGACTGCTGACTGCTGACGCTGGTCCAGGCTCTCTGAGCTGGGGGGGAGTGTTCTGGTCAGGCTGGGAAGACCTATGCTCCAACCCAGATAGTCTGGGGTGTTTGCGGACAGTGTGGGAGGCAGGGGGCAGAGGGGATGGATAGTTCCTAAAACAGGGCAGCCCAGTGGGCCGGAGCCTCAATAAAGTGCAACTCTACTGGGAGAGAGAGAGCCTGAGGCTCCTCAGCTGAAGAAGGGTAACAGGATCAGGCCGCAGGCCTGACTGTCTGTCCTGGATTCTCAGCCATGGATTTGTCAGGACTCCATTCCTGAATCTGAGCCTGGTACACAGTCAGCTCCCTCCTTGTATTTGTTATGGCTTCAGTGTTGCCTGTTGGGGACCCAGTGCTGCAGGTTTTCCCTTGCACTTCCCATGCTGAAATGCTGGTGACAGCAGACCCCTGGCTGGGGCTGCAGTCGCAGCTCCTGCCACAGGGTCAAAATGCTGTCCTAGGCATATCCTGAGCGTGTGGATGAGTGCTTCTGCTGTGCTGGCAACAGAAATGCTTTCTTTTGTTGATCTTAATCTCTCAGGCTTCCACACAAGCTAGTGAGCTGGTTAGTTAGAGACTGGCTGCAGCCCTCAGGAAGCCCTGAAAACGATGAAGCAGTGCCTGTAGGATGCAGGCCCATCATGGGGCTTAGGAAGCAGTGGAGCTACAGTTCAGAAAACATGCATGTCACCCAGAGGTGGGGCCTGTTGGCTGGATCCCTTTGCCTTCCTTTGCTTTCCTTCTCTCCTCCTGAGGAGCCCCCCCTAGAATGCTGCTTGTCACAGGTGGCTCCCAGGGCCACCTCTCTGGGCAGCCTGTGTGGAGGATCCATGGGGAGTCCTTGCGTGGGCAGAGTGTGGGGTGCATTGGAAGTTGGGTGAAAAGGAGGGTTGTTTTCCTGGGAGGTTTTGCAGTTTTGGCTGCTGGGGAAGATTGGAGTGACTCTTTTCTCCATCTCTCTTAGTCTCGTATCGCGAAGCGAGGAAGGAAGCTTGTGGATTACGACAGTGCCAGACACCACTTTGAAGCCCTGCAAACTGCAAAGAAGAAGGATGAAACCAAAATCGCAAAGGTAAAGCAAACAGGAGGATATGCAGCCTTCCTTTGTTTTTGGGACATCTGCATTTGCCTACTGAGCAGCTTTTAAGTTCACCTGTACCCCTTCATTGTGTTTTCATAGAATTCATTCATATTGGAAAGGACCTTTAAGATCATTGAGGTGTTGTGAACTGGTGAGGTTTTGCTAGGTGTTTCCTTCTCATTTGTTTAGCTTTCCTGGAAGGCAGGATGGCCTCTGTTGGGTTGGTTCAGACCCACCATCATCGGTCTGCATGTCTTGGTGGCCAAATGCTTGGGCATGGGTTTAGTCACATGCACAGGACCAGTAACCTCTGGCAGGAAAGCCTGTGTGCCCCTTGGGGAAGCACAATCTTGCAATGCTCCAGAAAAATGTTCCAGTTTGTCTGCTTCTTGGGACTCTGTCACCCCATCCTAGAGCAGTGGTAAGAAAGTTTGAGTGTTACTTGAGGTTGGTTGTGTTTGTGAAGCCCTCTGGTATCCTAGGAGAGGGACCCTTAGGAGTGTGAGTGACAAGTACATCGATGGAAATGCACTCTATGCACACTTGATGAGTGTGTTCTGTTGTCTGTTGGCCACAATTACTGGATAATAGATGTGGCTGAAAGCAGAAAAATAAGAGTTTCTTCTTGTCAGGTTTCTCTCCTGCCTGTGAATAGCTTGGTCCAGGGCTTGCCCAACATTCAAGTGAAGGGTTTTATTTTTAATGAGATTTATTTTAATTAAAAATAAAGTTTACATTTTTTAGATGTAGCTGAAGAAAGATAATAGTGCTAATTTTGTTCTAGAGTAGGTGCATGGATTGAATACTGCCCCTAAAATGAGCTATGGATTCCTCTTGTAGACTAAGTGTATTTGAACCTATATGCTTCCCTTCACAGGATGCTTCTTGACACAACAGAATAGTCCAGGGCTGGGGAGAAATCCTTAATTCCCTTCGGAATGGGCCATGGTAAATTGTGATTCTTCAGGGTAGAGGCAGCACAGGAAACAAAGACCCTGGCTCTGTATCTTTTAAGCAGGCTGACAAGAGTTGTCATCCTTTGCTTAGGGTTATTTCTGGTGGGGGGGAATATGAGCCATGTGAGAGATGCTGGTGTTTTTCCTGCATGGAAGAAATTAAGATGCATTTCTACCCCAAGTGAAAGATGTGCATTTAGTGGCCACAGCACTTCTGTTGTTAAGCTGCAAGTCATCAGTCATCTACACTGCACTGCATGCACTGTGATTAACCTTGACAGACAAAAGGGGAGAGAGGTTGATGGCCCAAGTGTCGTTGCATCGTTTGTGTGGCAAAGCAAGTCTTGATTCTGTATGCAAGGCATGAGGCCCAGCTGGTTGTGCCTTCAGTTCAAAGCAGTAATTCATTGTGTTTGAGGTAGGAGCAGAATATCCCTGGGGCGTGTTATTTTTATTGGTGCATGCCAGTGGGATCTTTGCTGCAGTGGAAATGGTTTTTGTAGGAATTGATCTACTCAGGTTGGTGCCTGGTGCTCTGCAGCAGAGGTTGGCTGCCTTTATCACTGCTGCACTCTCTGTTGCCCCAAATGCTCAGCTAAGATGATACAACAGGTGTGCAGTTTGAAGAGTGAAATATTGAGAGTTAGGAGTTGGTGCTTTGTTCCTGATTTAGCCTGTACAAGGGTCTCTTAGTGCTTGATCAGACTTTTCTCATTAGCAAAAACGTGCACTGGATCAGATCTTTCCACCCTCAGTAGTTTAGGCCATAAGGTCATGCACAGGATAATCCGTGACACATTGCACTGTCCTGATCCTGCAGAGATGGGAGCAGCAAGTCCTGGGGAGTTATGTAGGGGCTGGCAGTTTTCGCTGCCCAGCCTGTGATCTGGCGTTTGCAGCCATGCAGCTCTGCAGGGCTGTGGGCAGCAGCCAGGGCTCAGCATGGCTCAGCTGCTGTAGGTAGTTGACCTCTGTGTTCCTGTGCCTGGAGTTTTGCTCCTGTGACCTTTGAAGTAGGGTTGTTCCAGTGTGAGTTACTTTGGAATGTGATGACAGACCCCTAGGAAAGAGAAATCGTGTTTCTGACACAGGATACAAGTGGGAACTGACTTGATTAAGGTTTCACGGTATAGTAACAGCAACAGCAGTGCAAATACTTTTTGGCACTACATGGTCTCTTTTTTCCTTCTCTAATATATGGATGTTCTTTTCCCACCCAGGACCCCTGCCACCTATTGCTAAACTTACATCGTGCTATTAAAATAATTCACTGTGGACTTTCAGCTGTTGCATGCAAATAATTATGATGGTTAAATAATCCTGACCTCTCTTTAAGGAGCTCCAACTTCACAGCCATGCCTTGGAGTAGGGTTGTCTGTGTGCTAGGTCACTAACAACTGTATCTGTTGCTCTTACAGCTGCCTGGCTGGTCTGCAGTATCCAGCCCACACGGGAGCATTAATTACTGCTAAACTTGGCATGCTTCAAAGGATTCATAACTGATCAGTCCCAGGATGTTTGTTTTTTTCTCTCGCCTTGGTGATACTGGTTTGGCCCAGCCTCTAAATACACTCTCTGTTGTGATTTTAATTTTTTTATCCTAAAAGATATATGTTTGTGTCTCTCTTGTTCTCTGTTTATTTTTTTTTTCTTTTTTTTCCACTCAAACATGCTCCCTCCCCCAGCCTGTTTCGCTGCTTGAGAAAGCTGCGCCTCAGTGGTGTCAAGGGAAGCTACAAGCTCACCTCGTTGCACAAACTAATCTGCTCCGAAATCAGGTGACTGCTGATCTACCTGGCTCTAACCCTGCATGCGCTATTTTGGGCTCTAGACTGTACCATGCCAGTAATCTCTAGGCAACGTTCACTCTAGTCCTGTCTGCCAAGTGTGTCCTTGACACTCCTAAAACACAGTGGCCACATGGAAGTTGCTGACCAGTGAATGAGTCTGTGCCTGCCCGATTGATTTCTAGTCAGGTGTGTTAATGCTGGGCTGTTGTTTTCTCCCTGTGAAATGAAATGTGGGTGAAGAAAGGCTGTGTAACAACTCCAAGACAGAGGGTGATGTAGTACAGTTCCTCCAATTACTGCTTTCATTTACAGTTCCTCCAGTTGCCGCTTTCATTTTGCTCTAAGAGAAGCAGTCAATTTTTATTGTTGCTGTTTCGAAAAAAGAAAAAAAAAAAAGGAAATGCCGAAAAATTGGCTTATGGATTCATGTCATTGAGTAAAGTCAGAAAAAAATAACATTGCGATTTCTATGGATGCTGAGTTAGGTTGCAGCATTCTCCTGTGGTAAAGTCCAGGTTTCCCAAATGGGCACTGTCCTGGCTGTTGTGGTTTAAAAGAGCCATTTTTAGATACAATTTTGATCTGCACAGGAGACGAGATCAGGCAATTTGCACCCTGAGTGACATATTCGAACAGTTCCAGGCTGAGGTCATGGTGGTGTCATCTGGCAGAACTTAGGTTATAGCTTCTTGAGGAACATGAGCAGCTCAGAGGAACTGCAGGGAATAAAAATTTCAGTCCTACTTGCATAGAAGTGTGATTTCCTGATGAAATCTCCATCAATGTTTCCGTCGGAACACCTTAAGGGGTAAGAGGGAGTTGTCAGAAGACAGTCAGTGAGAAAAAAATGAGCAAGGGATAATAAATCCTTACCCAGACTGGGAGAGCACCAGATACCTGCTCACAAGTTCCTGGTGAGCTCATCTGTTCTCTTTCAAATGCTCCTATGTCTTCACATTCCTTGTCCGGGGATGAATTGCAGTTTAGAACACTGAATTACAGTTTAGAAACACTGACTGGCTCTCACCTTACGAAGCCCCTGGGTTTTTCACAGTCACTTTATGACTGTGGCTCAGGGAAAAGGCTCCATTACCACATCAGTAGAGCCTGGGGAAAGAACAGCTGTTAGCAGCCCTGCTTAAGATGCAGAGCAAAGGGAGGAAATATGTATTCATTCTTGATTGAAGGGAGAAGGACACATGGCACGCTGCCGGGGGCTTTTCCCGTGCCTCTGCTGGCCCAGCTGGGAACTACCTGCACAGCTGTGGTTCTTGACTGGTCTGTTTGACTGGTGGTATTTCTGGAGGACTAGAAAACAGGTATGGGAAGTTTCTCAAGTCACAAATAAATATATAAATCAATCAGCTCTTGGGCATTTTTCCTCTTCTCAGACTTGGTATAAAAGCAGCAGGCACAGACTGCCCAGAGCAGCAGTAGCTGTGACTGCCCCCTCATCCATTGCCTGTGGATCTTAGACAGACAGGCTGCCAGGAGTCACTCCATAATTTCAGTGTACTGGGTGACTTTGCCCTAAAGCATATGCAAGGGACTGTGTAATCTTTCCACCCACTGTGGTGCGGGGGTGTTAATCTCCTAATACATGGCATTAATATTTTTGGTGACCACCTGTTTGTCAAAACAGTCCCTTTTATTCTTCAGCTAAGTAATGCTATTGCCTACCCTAATTTTTTGTTTCTATTTGTGTAAGTATTTGGGGTTTTTTTCTTTGCTTTTTTCTTTATTTTAATTTTACTTTTGGTTGGAAACTAACAAAAAAACCCCCCTCAATAAAGAACATTAGCTGTATTCTGAACCTGTAGGTTTTCCAGCTTGCCTTCACAAACATTAGCAGGTAGGCAAAAAAAAGGCTTGTTTCCACATTTGTGTGATTTCAAGACTGAAGGTGTTAATGACAGCCCTAAATCTCATTAACCTCTTGCTAAAACTGGGAGGGCTGATGACGCTGGATTTATTGAGAAGCTTCAGAATGTTAAGCCTAAAAAAAGTCTCCTTTTACCAGCAGCTGTGTTGCTGTCTCTTCTTGCCTGATAATTTTACAACCTCCATGCAAAAATGGGGTCAGTGAGATCTGGTGTTTCTACTGTAAAGCAAAGTCCCTCCCTCCAGTGTGCAAACTGCTGGCTCTTTAGGCCTTTAGCAGATAATAACAAAAACAACACTGTGGGGTTTTTTGTGAAGTCTCCTGTGGGAGTTGCTATTGCACACTCCCAGTTAGAAATGTTAGTGACTGCTTTTTGAAACAAAGAGGAAAATGGCTTAGAACAGCAAATTCTTGCCTTTTGACTAAGCTCCGCTGACATGTTTAATACAGGCTAAAAAGCAACATCCTTGGTGCTGCAGTGATAACAGAACAATATCTCTGTCTGTAGGAGAAAGTCAGCAAGTTGGGTCCTTCTGAGAGGCAGGTCTGGCTGGGACTGGTGGGGCTTGGGCCTGGAGGGAGTCTCCCTACTCTCTTCCTTATCGCTGCCTCTTGGATATCTAAACTATTTCCTGAGCAGTGCCTAATGACCACAGTTCACAATATAGTCTTTGAAGTGAAATGGTCACCAGACTGCCTGAAAGCACCAGGATGGACATAACCAGACCCTCAGGAGGGCTGAGATGTGTGGTAGTAGGAGAAACAGTGTGGAAAAATTGCCCCCCCACCACAAGTGAACTGGTTGTGCTTGGCACTCTGAGCCTTGGCTAGGTGAAAGGTCAGGAAAGCATTTATGTTGTCCAACTCCTGCTCAAACCTTCCCCCTTTCAGGCAGGGAGAGGAGAGAAAGATTTTCTGAGATCATATTTCATGGACGTGGGCATTATGGCCTTCTGCCTCAGTTTCCCCTCAGGGTGGCAAGGATGGCAGCTGAAACAAAAAGTGCACAGATGTGGCTGTGGGTTCTGCCCTTAAACCTGTCTCTGCCTTTCCCCACCTCACTCCCTGAGCTGGCTTTTTCTCTAGAAGGGCTTGTCACCAGGCTGATGTCTGGCTTTGGCTCCAGCTGGAAGCAGTCAGGGCTATCAAGAGCCAGCATTCTGTCTTCCAAGCAAAATAAATCCCACTGGTGAGAAGATCCCTGGGCTGACTAAGGACTGAAGAATTAATTCAATGCTGTACCTGGGAATGAGAGCTCTAGCTGAACCACAGGCACTGGATGGATCCCTGATTCCTACAACTCCTCTAGAGTGAACGTTGCCTGTTGCTGATTTTGCCTTTGCCTCGGGATGTCGCAATATTCACGCGTTGCTTTCTAGGTTCTTTGACCTTACAAACAGGTAAATGAGAGAGGGAAAGAATGTTAATGATATTCCCCATGTCTGAAAAACTAACAGCTTTCAATGATGCCTCATCTCCCAGCTTTCACATCTCCTGGGTTGATTCTGGTTCCAGTATAGTTTGGAAATTAGAATAAGATAAAACTAAAGGGTGGACTGCTTGGGGTTTTTTTTTGTACTTTTGAATGGTTGCATTAGAAACATTCATTCATAAAGGTAGTTTAAGGCAGAATGAGTCTTTGTGATTGTTGTCTCTCATTCAACATAAACTGTGTCTCTGTTTAAAAGATTTTTTTGTTTGTTTTGTGCAAACCCTCTTGAAATGTTGAGTTTTTCAGTGAGTGTAGCAGCGAAACAGGGGTTTCTGGGTGGAAGCATCACGACCCCTTCTCCCCTTGCCTGTTCCTCACAAGGTGTTCTTAATTTCTGAATACTTCCCAGTTGTGTCTTTTTGTGGGGGAAACTTTCTCCTCTGATCTTGAGTACAGAGCCTTAGCCTTGCCTCTGGCAGCAATGAGCAACCCTTGGACAGGTGAAGCTAGCTGGAAAGTAGGAGCTCCTGTGGTTTGCTCTTGAGTCAGGAGAGAAATGGAGAGTGAAAGGATCCTACACTGTATAGTGGAGAGTGATTCCTGTGAGGATTCTGAACTGCAAAATATTTTTAAGCCCTTTCTCCCATCAATCCTGTCGTATGTAACTGTCACTAAGGAGCAGTAAGCTGGATTTCTTTAATTAAGCTGACACAAAGAAGATAAAACTTGATTTCCTAGAACGTGTAGGAATCCAACTGCAGGCTTGTAGGGAGATCCAGTTTCCATGGCTTGTGGGCTCTTAGCAGAGGCCTGTGGCATTGTGAAATTCCTGCAGTTGTCACGCCTGTAGGCACTTGTGCTGTCCTTCCAAGTTGCTCATGGAGAGATTTTTCCATTCTACATCCCACTGCACGGCAGAATGCTATGCTGTTATAGATTACAGAATAGAAACATCTTAATTACAAAGCGTTGAGTTTTAAGTCAGGGCACTGAAAAGAGAAAGGGTTCACCTAGGACAGATGTAGGAAAGGGCATATGCTTGTTGCTGGTGTCTGCTGTCAGCAACAGAAACCAGGATTGTCCTTTTTGTCGCTGAAACCTGACAGAATTCATCCATTAGTGTTGGGATCTGTCAGTGTCTAGGTCCAATGAACAGATCAAATGTAAACTCTCATCTGGGAGAAAGAGATGCTTTTTTGGTGTTGGGGCCAACAGCCAGCCAGGGACTGTGCTTGTGTGAGACCAGTGAAACCAAGACGTGCTGCTGAAGCCCTGCAGCCTGGCCTCTCGCTGGCACAACTCATGCTTTGCATACCCTTCCTTGCTTCTCCAGTCAGCTTGGTGGGAGAGCTGTATCAGCCAAGGATGCAGCCCTCCTCCCTTCCTCAGAAGAGATGGGGCTTTGGCATGACCTTACCTCAGCAGAGAGAGTCCCCACGAGGGGGGATTTTTCTCTAAAGCCATTTGGGATGGATTTCAACTCTTTCTGAGACCTGGCAAGGGACAGAGACCCCTGTTACCTTCATCTGTATCCAGGCTGGAGGCTGAACTGCCTGACCAACTCCATTCAGCTTTTCAAGTCAGGGAAATTTAAAGAGCTTAAAACACATTAGTGGTTGTTGGAATTACTTGCTGAGTGTACAAATGGGGAAATCCATTGAGAGAACCTGAGAGGAGCACAGTCAACCTGAAGGGTCACCTATGGTGCAACCCTGGTTCCTGGGAGACTCATTTGGGATGCTGGTTACCTCATGCCAGAATTTTGCCTGGTCTCCCAAAGAAGTCAAAAGAGTCACAGTTGTTCCAACCCTGCAGGGTACTTGTCTGTGCTGGAGCTGACAATCTCCCTTCTCTGTTACTAAGGCTGAAGAAGAGTTAGTAAAGGCTCAGAAGGTGTTTGAAGAGATGAACGTTGATCTGCAGGAGGAACTGCCTTCGTTATGGAATAGGTGAGTGCTGGAAGTTTTCCCAAGGGCTGGTTGGAAGGAAGTGAATATCCAAGCTCTTCTATCACTGTTCTTCTTAGCCTGGACTGGGTGTCTGCTCTTTTTTTCTGGATTGTCTCTGCCTGTCCTAGGATTCCTCCCAGCCACAGGTTCACTCTCTGCTTTACTTCATGATTTTCCTGAAAAACATGATTTTACCACAAAGAGAAGCTGTATTTCTCTGCTTTGTCTGCTTAATCCCTTTGCCCTACCAACTCTGCCCAACTTTATTGGAAGACTTGAGAGACCATGGGTTTGCCATACCAGTGATTGTTGTGAAGAAAAAGGGGGTGAAACAAAGACCAACATTTATCTTGAGGGATGAACTGTAGGGCAGCAGAAGCTGATTTATGGGGAGGACACAGTGGAAAACAAGCAAAATCTTCCTAGGAGTGTCCCAGTTCCTTATTTTTAAAGGCAGTGGTCATGTCCGGGTTGACAATGCTGGTCTGTGAGGATTGAGAAAGTGGGCAGCAGCAGGGTGGGAAAGCAAAGTGCTGACGTCTGCCTTCACTGCCCTTTCCACCCAGCCTGAGTCAGGATTCCTTGCTCCCAGCAGCCTGCAGGCCTGGCTGGAAGGAGCTGGGAGGGATACAGGCATCTGGGTGGTTCCCTGTGCAGAGCCATGATGCTGCTGGCTTTGGACAGCCTCTCCCTCCTGCTGTTGCTCCTTCAGCTGGGTGCTGCTAGAGCACTCTCTGTTGGCAGCTGGCAGGCTGGTGACAGGCAGCTGCTGGGATTTTAAGGTGCCACAGGTTTTTCACAGACTCCTGCTATCCAGCTGATCCTTCTGCTTCCCTGTTGCTCTCTGTGCTATCCTTTGCTTTCTTTCTCTCTCTGCCCCTGAAGCAAACAGTTCATGCTTTTTTGCTTCCCCTGGTGCTGAGGGACTTCTGGATGAATTAATATCTGTCCCCCTGCTAATTCCCTCAGCTCTCCCAACACTGTTTGCGTCACAGCCTCTATCTTTTTTTCTTTCCATCTTCTTAATGCTTGCGCTCTTTTTTTTTATGTTCTTTTGTACTTTTTCTTTCTTTTTTTCCTCCCCACCCTACACCTCCCTCTCTCTTTAGCCAGCATAAATTCCGATCCTGTCCTACTTGGTCTCCTCTTCCCCCTGGACATGTTTGCCCTGTGCTTGGCCTTTGCTCCATCATTCCATTCACATTTCCCTGCCACCTTCTCTTCTCACAGGTACCATTCCTGAGAGAGTTAAGTTTGAATGGGAATGAGTGAGTGGGAGGTAGCAGAAAGGGCAGGATTGAAAGGTTTTGAGAGAGCACTGTGTCCATTAAGTTCTTCTGTCTTGTTTTTCATTTGGCAGTCGTGTTGGTTTCTATGTCAACACATTCCAGAGTATAGCCGGCCTAGAAGAGAACTTCCATAAAGAAATGAGCAAGGTAAGGCAATTAACAGCTTATCCTACTTACTGTCTCTTCACTGTTAATAAAAGAAAAGCAAAACCCGAACTCCAACAAACAAACAAACAAACCCCAAACAAAACAAACAAAGAACCCGAAAGAAACCCAGAACGAAACAAAACAAAACCAAAACCACCACCACCACCAACAACCCCCNNNNCCCCCCCAAACAAACCCCAAAAACCTCAAGCTAAAAAACAGCTGGAGAAAATGGCCCTATATTGGAGAATAATACAAACCCTTAGTTTTCTTCTGAGCTACCTGGGACAAAGGCAGTCTGACATAGAAATATAAAGGGATTGAGCACAGGGAAGAGATCACAGGGCCATGGGCAGCAGTGGGGAGTTCATGTCACTTGACACCACTCTTTTGCAGATCCACAGAAGAAAGGAAAGCCTCTCTCAGACCCATCTCTTGCTGCCTTTTTTAGTTCATGTATATTATGAATCTGCAACCTATAACCTGGTCAGGCTAAGCATGGTATCTGTTTTGTTCCTCCTCTGCTGCCTGGCAGCCAGATGCTGTGTACCCTCATTGCACCCATGTGTGGGGTTAAAAACAGCAGGGAGTCTGCAAGTTGGCTGAAGACTGAGACCTGCCTCACTTCGGTCCCTCAAAAAGGCTCTCCCCCACAGTACCTCTCTGCTTTGGCTTCTTTCCTGCCCTGTGACCCAAAAGAAGGCATTTAAGTACTTAGCATGGGCCTTACATGGGCTACCAGCGTGCCTTGAGTTGGGAGTCACAACAGTAAGCAGGGTTGGCAAGCCAGATCCTGGTGCTGTGTGGCAGCACCCAGAGGAGACCTCAGGAGCAGTCTGTGGGAAAGTCCCCTATTGCCACTGTCGTTTACAAATATGTTCTTGTTCTTTCAGTTAAGAGCTAGAGAAATCCTGAATTCCTCAGGTCTGTATGCTGCTTCCAAGACTTGCAAATGTAAATGTTGCACTAATCTTGAAGAGGGACTGAGAGCCCAGCTGGAAAACCCTTATATTCCCTCTGCTCCCTAATGTCATCCTGACAACAAAACAGCCAGTAAGCAACAGGAAACATTATAGTCCTTCAATTCCCAGCAGTCAGGGGCCCTCTGCCTTGGTGTAACACATCAATTGTGGGCCCTGCTGACATTTTATGGGGTCTTTTCCAGTTAATAGCCTGCTCTTCTCCACTGAGGGATGAACTAAGTGTTAAGAATAGGGAGGATTGTTATAATTATTAGTTTGTTGCTGTTAACTTACATTCAGCGAAACATGGGAAAGATGCTTGTTAGACAGGAATTCTCTTGCATGATTTTTCTTGTCTGGATTTTTTCTTTCTTGAGGAATTTTGTATGAGGGCAGGGCTTTTGCTTCATTCCATGAGAACCATCTGTTTCTTATTACTGCTACAGCATCCAATTAATTGTTGGTGTTGCCTGTACAATGCCTCCAGCATTGATTGCATGGGATCCCTCCTCCTACCAGTGATAAATCCAGCCTCTTGTCTTGTTTATGGATTGACTGTTTCAGAAGAGGAGTGTCTGGAGTGACTATTGCAGCCTTTGGTGCCAGGGAGAGTTTAACCCCTACTGTTGCATTGCTGCAAAGATGTCCAGGTTCTGCCCAAGCCTAGATGGCCCAGGCAGCTGGTGAGATTAAGGCTTGTTCACCTTAAGTCCAGCTGCCTTTGGCCCCACGGTTGAAATGGCCATATCCCAACTTCGGTAAGCAGGCCTGAGGAGCAGCTTTTGGCTGTGAATCCAGAGTGAAGCTCCAGCTGTAGCACACAGATCTTAGGTAAACAGTCAGCCTGCTTCTGCAGTGGTACCTGGCAGCACTGTGATGGGTCCAGGTGATAGAGAAGCAAAGAGGATGATCTGTAAGGAAGACAGAGCATTCCCAGAGATGCCAGCAGCTCTTTGACAGCTCAAGTGCTGTAGCACTGCATACCCCACAGAGAAGTGGAAACAGCATTAGGGTTGTCCTCTCTTGAAAACGCTGAGGAAGTGTGCGTGTCCAGCCACAAGCCTGTTTGGTCAGTCTGTGCAGGCCAGCCCAGACTCTCTTCTGGCATCTGAGCTCTTTTCTCATTCTTTTTCTGTCTTTTGTTTTTGTATTTTGCAGTTGAACCAAAATCTTCATGATGTCCTGCTGGGTCTAGACAAGCAGTACTCAGGCAATGCCTTCCCTGTTAAAGCACAGCCCAGGTCAGTAACTGTGGGTAGTGTCTTTCCCTCAGCAGGGAGGTGGGACAGGGATGCCTCTACCCAGGGGTATTGAAACCTCCAAGTTATCGGCTGGGAGTGATTTGCCCACCTGCCAGTGCCCTCCTGGGACTTCCTAGAGCCAAGATTGCACTTGGGGCTGGATGACACAATGCAATACCCTCTTACCTTTCTAGGATAGCATCTGGAGGCCTAAACTTTCACTAGGTGCTGATATTTAGGCAACTGACTCTCAGCTCTGCTTTTTAAAGTGTAATTCCAGCTACTGAGCTGCCCTTCCTCCTGAGTCCAGTTGCCCAGCACCTGTCCTGTTCTTTCCCTCAAAAGCTCCCACCCTGTACCTGCAGCTTGTCAGCTTGAGCACCAAGAGCCCATTTCCCCAGCCCCTTCTTTGGCTCTCCAAACTTGGAATCACCAAAGCCTTGTGCCCATCCTGTGTACCCAGCTGAAGTGTGTTTCTCCTTCCTGTGTGTTGTGGAAGTAGTTGCAGCCTCACTAATATGAGGCCTCCTGAACTCAGAGCACTTTCAATCCGCGTATGTGCAAGGAGTGAGTGTCCTCTGGGCCTTCAGTTTTCTTTCCTCAGCTGGGTCCTGTCCTGTGTGTTTAAGTGCAAGTCTGCACATTCCCTAACACTGAGAAGGGAGGGAGAGGTTGGGCTCTGGATTAGGCTGACTGGGTCCCATCCAAGTGCACGAGTGATGAAATAGTGTTGGGCTCTGGCTTCCAGCTGCTGCTGATCCCACGTGCGGGGTGAGCAGGAGCACAGCCCAGGTCCCCAAGTGGTGTATTGATGGAGGGAGGTGGTGAAGTCAGCATGAAGTAAGGGCAAGCTGTGGTCTGAGTGCATTGGTTTGGAAGGGGTAGATCTGCTGTTGAGACTTCTGTGCTCCCTTGTCTCTCCTCCCAGTTTAACCTGTTGCAGTTATGCAGAGATGACTTGCGTCTCCTCTTACAGCAGCTCTTCCAGTGTGGTGTTTGCCAGCTCTAAAGAAAGAGGAAGTTTGAGTTGAATTTGGCCCCTGAATTTTGTATTGCTGACAGCAGATTTCAGTGCTGCTAGTAGGAATGCTACTTGTGAAAATAATGTCTTCTTCCCAAGTTAGCATGTGGTGTCTGTTGATCATCACAACCCAGCCAGACTGAAACCTTGTGAGGAGGCTGTAGTGCCCATCTTCGTGCTGCCATGGGCTGTGTTGTCTCTGTTAGCAGCATCCTCCAGGGTCCTTGGAAGAGGTTGAGATAATAGGACAGAGGAAGGCTGTAGCTACTGCTTTGCCCAGCTCCTTCTTCCTCCTTTCTCTGTTCCTCAAGGAACTGATTTTAGGCAGTAATGACAACCTGGCCCAGAGATGTTCATTGCTGTTGTGGCAGGGAGCTTGTGGCCTTAAAAAGCGTTCAATGAACAAATTGCCTGTCTTTACAATTCCTGTCCCCCCTCTTTACAATTCCTGTCCCCCCTCAAACTGCTAGCTTCCTCTGGGGCTGTAATGGGTGTCTCAGCTGCAGTTCTGTGCCCTTTGGCTGGCTGTGAGACCACATGGCCCTAAAACCCAAAAGTGAGTGCACGCACAGAGCTCCCTGTGTGGGCAGCAGTCTGAGTGCTGCTGCTTCACCACCCACTCACTGCATCTCAGCTGACATGCCAGACCTGTCCTAGGGCGACTCTTCCTCCTGAGCACAGTGGAGCAGGGTGTTGTAGGAGGATGTAGAAGAGGTTTGCCAGGCTAGTTTTGCAGTGACCAGGAAATGCTGCGAGGCACTTCTGTGTCTACTGCACATCTGGCCTCTCATTGTGGCGCTGGGCTGGGGCGAGAGGGTGCAGGAGGAAATAACCTTCACTCATCTGATGGCTTATTGTGGTCTGCAGCAAGAGCAGATGCTTCCCTGACCCTTTTCTACTGGGAAGGGGATTGGAGATTGATACAATGGCAGGAAATAAATGAGGAGGTGTGAGAAGAGAGGCAATTATCTGTGCACATCATTATAGCATTCATGTGAGGCCCTACATGAATGTGAAGTACTACTGTGGCTGATGTGTCTGGTGCTGGCAGTGTAGCACAGTAGCACAGAACAGCTGGTGTATTTCTGGGAACCTCAGACGTATGTTTGGGATTTATTTCTGAAAGAGTTGGAATATTCAGGGCTCAGATGCCTAGAAGACTGAGGAGATCTGTGGGATTATCCTAGTGTGATTGGACAAACTGGAAAAAGATGTGGTAGGAAAGCTGCTGATTAGGTTCCACGTGTAAGACTGCACAGACTGCATAAGGAAAGAAGAACGGGGAGCTTGTTTCTTTTGCAGCAATATGTACAGGGGAGAGTGAGGAGCTGTGAAAGGACATTTACCGTACTCTGGTGGTCTATACAGTTTCCTTTTTCTTCTCCATGTACACCCTGGCCCCATATTCCAAAGTGCAGGGAAATTTCTAGTTTGCTAATATAAATACAAATATAAATATATATAGATCTTTGACAGGCATAAAGAACCTTCTTCTACTTTCTCCAAACCAGGTCATAGCTTTCTACGAATGAAGGGAAGTGTGTGTGTGTGTGTGTATGTGTGTGTGTGTGTATTCATGTGTGTACGTGAGAGAGAGAGAGAAAGGAGATCCTGTCATCTTAGTTAAAACGAGTTTAGTGGCACCAAATAAATGGGTGCTTGGAAGCTTAACTTTTCCTCCCTGGTTTGACTGTGCCATCCTGTAACTGAAATGATTTGCGTGCCATCCTCAACAGAAAGAAAACTAAACTGTTCGCCAGGCTGAGGAAAAAGATGAGCAGGTACCGGTACGGAGAGCAGCATTTCGATACGTGTTTGATTTAGTTCCTAAAACTGGAGAGGCTGTTGCTGGACTCTAACAGCCTGGCACGTGTTAACCCTGTGGTGGGAAAGGGGTCCTTTGCATGATACGATGTGTTCATGGCCTGCTGGGTCCTGCTGAGATCTCTGTGTCTGGATAATCCCATTAACTGCTTGTGTGCCTGGTTTGAATCCTTGCTTCTTTCCCTATCTAAGAAGGCAGTGTGAAGACTCAGGCATTGTCTGTCCAGTTGTTTTTGTGTGATGGAAAATGCAGTGCTGGGTTTTCCATGGGAAATACAATCAGTTTTGGTGTTTAACAGCTTCTAGTTTTACCTGGTGGGTTTGTCCTTTTGAACAGGTCTGAAATGCTGCATTCTCATCCCCTGCCTGGCCAGGGAGGACCAGTAGGCAGGTCTTTCACACTCAGAAGTCCTATCCTATCTACCTGTTGCAATTGGGAGAATGATGAGGTGGGAGAATGATACTTCCAGCTTTGCTCCTTACTTGCTCTGTTCATGAGGATCCTCACTATCTTGCTCCGTCCATTTAAAATTTTGTGCGGGGCTGGAGGAAAAGAAAGCCTCTTATATAAAGACTAATGTCTGCATCTTGCCTTTCAAAACAGTGATGGCATTGATTAACTCGATTGCTACAATGCCTGGAGTTACCATGGGTCAAGGACTCTGACAAGAACATGCTTTGGAGCAAAGTGGGAATTGCTGCATAGTGACATGGAAAATTCCTCTAATTTTTTCTAATTCCTCTAAAATTTTTTGGTTTTCTTACTCCTTGTGTTGAGTACTCTTACTCCTTACTCCCTCCATGGGATCCTTATAGGAAGAAAAAAAAAATTATAATCATCAAGATGGTGTCCTGCTAGCAATAAAAGAAAGTGCTGGTGGATTGGGATCCTTGTTTTTCTGATCTGGTTTCCTGCTGACTAGGGCAAGTCATGCAGCCCTTCTCTTTGCTATGCATACTTTGTAAAGTTGGAGGTTGGAGAGTGAAGAAGGGTGATTTTTCAGGGAAGCTGATGGGCAAACTTAGATATTTGTATCCTCAAATGAAAAGTAGTAAAGCAATATATTGTGTTGTTACTATTCTGAGGTTTTCCACTGTAGGAAAACGTGAATCACTGGAGTACTTCTCTGGATGCCAGTCTCTGGTCTTGGTTGGACCAAGTGTTGGATCTGGTGTTGTATGTGCACCAGGCAGGAGGTCTAATATTTCCAGTCACTGAGAATGGATGGATTATACAACAGAAGGGGGGCTAGTAAATATTCCCTTGATGAGCTCTACTCACCATGTGCTCCTGCTCTGCCTCGGTAAAGTCCAACTGCCCCCGAATTTGAGGTGCCTGACCTGGGCTCTGCTGGGGGTTTCTGCTGTCAGAGCAGTTGCTGGTGTCACAGAGAAATGTGCAATCCCTGCTGCAGGGAAGGAGGATTTGGAACTTGGTCAGTCTTTGATCTGCAGCAAGAATGTACATTTGTGCCACCACGTGTTTGAGTGTGTAGGTTCTTTTTTCCTTTTTTCTCCCACCTGATCTTTTAATTTTTTTTTTAATTTCTAAGTAATTCTCCAGCATGCTCTGGTGGTAAAAAATTAATTACCTTTGGCTAAAAGGCCCAATGTGAGCCTTAACTGAGATGCCAATCTTTTTTTTCTTTTTTAACCTGAGAGCTTGGCAGGAGGTAACTGGTCTGTTTTTACTATATTGGAGAATAGGTTTTATCCTCTGATGTAGGATTGTTAGAAGTGCAAGGGAAACTCATCTGCAGATGTTACTCTGCCCTTCCAGAACAAATGAGGCAGCACCATGGAGTGTCTGGGAGCTCAGCAGCACTAAAAGAGGCTGGGGGATTTTGACTTTCCCTTCAGCTGCATTAGACCCAGCTCTCTTTCCAGTTCTCTGCAGAAGAAAGTTGACACCCCTTTCCCTTCTTTGCCTGGTATTACTGGATTTGGCGTCACTTCCCAATTGCTTATGGGAAGGAAAAAGACAGAGCAGTGACCTTGTTGTTTTGGCTTGCTTTTACTGTGGTGCTCGTGTTTGGTCAGTAGAGTCCCCACACTTGCTTTTTCCTGTGTTTCCTGGAGCAAGCAGTTAGCTGGAGACAAGACTTGGCTCTGTGTGGGCAGTGTGTGCTCCCTGGGGACACGTGAAGGACAGAGGATCCTGGTGACCATCTCCCTTGACGCTGGTTGCACTGGCTAAATCCGTGCAAAGCAACAAGTGCAGGAATGAAGGTGCCACTCAGGGGGCTGGAAAAGGCTCAGCCAAAATTAGCACTGGCATTTTCCTAGGGGGACTGGCCAACACATCAAACAAGCTGTAAATAGTAGTGACTTAATGAAGGCTTTAGTGTGGGGCCCTCACAGCCCAATTTCTTCCCCTCATCCTACAGGGGCTGACTCACATGGGAACCTTTTACCAATATATCTCCAAATTAAGTCACTGCCATACACCGTAAATAAGGCACTCCAAAGCTGTTTCATGGCCTTTAGAAAATAAGCCTGAACTCCTTTTTCACTGGGAGAACTGGCCTGTTCCAGTCCCTAGGAGGAAAAGCCTACCCTTGTCTTGGTGGGCCAGCTGATAGCAGCAGTGCCAGCATTCCCAGTGTGGTCTGGGAGGTCCTGGCACTCGAGATGTAGATCACTGTGTCCCCTGTCTTCTCAAAAGTGCTTTCAGCTCCAGGGGAGGTAGCATGTACTTTTCTTACCCCCAACTCTATCTAGCATTAGAGGATGTTTTTTGACATTTCCTGGTGTTTCCTGGTGACTCCTGTTTAGATCAGGACTTTACCTTCACCCTCCAACCATTACGACTTTTAATCTGTAGCACAACTTGGTAAATTTTGCAGAATTCTTTACACAACCCGTGTATAGAAGTGATTTCTGGGAACTTCTGAGGAAGGACACTGTTCAGTCAGACTGAAGAGCTGCAGGGGTTGGCATATGTGTTCTTTAGTCTCTCCTCTTCCCTTTTCCTTCTTCATTTCCCTCTTTCTCCCTTGGTGTGTGTGCCCCGGTTGAGAGCTGCTGGCAGAGAATGTCATTGGGTTTGTTGCATCATGTTGGTGTGCTGTTGGCATCAGTGTCATCAGAAGTGTCCAACCTGCATGTGGACCTGAGAAAAAGTGCTTTGTGGGGAAATGTGTGTGTGGGTATGGGGAGAAAGTGGGGGGAATGGGTGAGGGAGAAGTGAATGAAGAGGGACTGGGATGGGGAGCTTGAAAGCTGGAATGCTGAGCAGGGTGAGATGCTTGCTTGTAAGAGGAGGTTTGTTGAAATGCCTTGCTATCCCTTCTTCCTCTTGCTATCCCCCACTTGTAAACAAATTTTTAGGAATGAGGCCCTCATGCATGTTGGCCAGTGACCACCACAATGCAGGCATCCAGGTGTGAGTGGATGTATATGCCTGAGGCTCTGGGCACTCTTGGGACAGAGCAAAGTAATAAATTACTTTATCTCCCTGCAGAATCAGATCTGCCTTGCTTTAGTCCTGACTCTATGCCAGAATTTAGTGTCTCAAGATGTAGGAAAGGATCTGTTTTTGTCAGCTTCTCTCAAGGCCTTGAATTTCACAGGAACTGTGACTTTATAAGTGGAGTCAAATATCACTCCCTGTAGATGAGGTTGCACAGCCCTTTTGCAATATGCTGTGATATTATATTTTTGTCTGTGTATGGTTTTGCCAAACTGTAACCACTTCTGCTAAAATATCCCCCAGCAGTGAATTGTCCCTGTTGAAATTCTCTGGTAACCAACTTATTACTAAATCTCTCATGATTCTGTATTTTGAAGCAGAGACTTGACACCCAGCCAGGGCACGCCTGTAGGGAAAGGCATGTGCCTCTTGCCATTCCTTTGAAAAATCTGCGCAAATCTGTCCAAGCTGTGAACCAACAAATGCCATTGGCATATGCTTCTTGCATCTTAATTCCCTGAAGAATCCCTCTTGACTGTGTGTCAGAAACAGTCTTGGAATAAAGACCAACTGGGGAGACTTTTCGTAATAGAGAAATCTCTATTAGTAGCCAGAACCTCACTGTTCCTTTGCTGTCTGGAAGGATCTGTGAAACCTCTGGCTACTTTGCCTCTCCACTAGCTTAGCCAGTTCTTACCACATCAAGGGATAAGATTACAGCCTTAGTTCAGGTGTTGTGAATCTGTTAGTCATAACCCATACAGGTGTCCATAGACCACCACACAGGAAAAATTCTATTCTGTGGGATTTAAAACTAAATGGGCAGCACTGAACTCCTTTCCCTATCTGTTTCCCCCGTATTAAAGACTGTAACTTCACGTCAGGCACTTACATTAAAATCTAGCAAAATTAAGGGTGCCTGGTTGTTTTGTTTTTTTGTTTTTCTGTGTTTGAGGCAAGTGTTATTAATTCTGTAGGAATTTAGTGAGTAGCCTGCTGCAAATTAATGCTGCTGCAGTGTGTTGGACTGCAAGTGACTCAGCAAAGATGCTTCTCAGGAGCTCCAAATGTCTTCATCGCGTGTCTGGGCAGTGAAGCAAAGAGATAATGGAGGCCACTGATCTGTGCTGGTTAGCATAACTCCTCCTAGGCCTGGCTCAGACTTCTCTCTCTTTCTCTTTCCCTCTCTCTCCCCCTTTCTCTCTCCGCTTCCTTCAGTGACAGCACCCCAGCGAAAGCAAATAAAAGCCCCTCGCCTCCACCAGATGGATCTCCCATCACCAGCCCTGAGACCAAGACTGTCAACCATGAGCTGGAACCATCCACTTTGGAAGCACCTGGGGCAAGCATCCCAAAGTCACCGTCTCAGGTAGTGTCCCCATGACATTGACCCTGTCTCTGCTGATGGCACAAGCTCTGTGAGTCAAAGACATCCATCAGTTGTTTTTTTAGACCTGATCCTGCTGCGGAACACACAGAGTATGACATGATGGTTGTTCTCTTTCACTGGTTCCTGAGAAAGTTCCTAAGAATGCAAGTTGCTTGTTGGCCATCTTTATATCATAAGAACTAAGTGTCTTTGAATGGCTTCACAGGGGGAAGGCCAGTAATACATTTCACTGTCTGGTAGGATGGCCAGGAGGATCCAAGGAGGATGGAGTTGTAGCTAAGCGAGGAAGTTTGTTCTTTACATTTGAATTAACCTGTGGAATTCAGTGGTCCAGTTTCTTCTCTGTAGCTGAGGAAGAACTTCTGTAGCTGAGGAAGGTTAAAATAGAAAGGCTTAATATTGTTAAGGAGAACATTGGTACTTTGGACGATGTTTCACTTTACTATCAAGATAAAATATTATGCTAAAAAAAAAAGGGATTATATTTTCATGCTATGAAGAAATTAGATGGGTTCTAGGAAGAAGATAGTCCACTGGAGTCTGATACCTTCCATATGGCCTTCATCAGGCCTTTGCTTATGTAGGAAATATCCAGCAGCATGTTCAAAACAGTAGATGCAGCTACTCGGCATATCATGTCATATGTTTTACTTTGGGAAGATAAAACATTTGCTTCCTCTTCCTGTCCCTCTGTTGCTGAGTGGGGGAAAAGCTTAGCAGGGAAAAGTAGTAACTAGGCCAAATTTAATGTTGGGTTCCAATCCTTGTATCTCAGTAAGTGGGACAGTAAGGAGTAGTCTTCCAGGAAGAATTAAAGCTGAGAGGGGTTTTGGCCAAACTGGTAAGAAAACCCACTGCCTCTGAAAAGAGATGGTGCAACCCAGAACATCCTTGCTGTTCCCATGCATAGCAGTGTGATTCCAAATCCAAGCCTGTGGGGGAGGCTTTCTCCTGTTTCTGGATAGCTTCTCACAATATTTTTCTCCCCACTGCATTTTTGATTTTTAGGATTATTGAGGGGCAGGAAGGGGACGCGTGGCAAAATTTCTTTTCCAGCTCTGTGAGGTGTGTGGATGCCTGGCAGTGTCTTTTCAGGACTTCTCCAGGGTCTCTGAACAGCTCGGCAGTGCAGAGCCTGAGAGTGTCTTCACCACCAACCTGGTTAGGACCTTTGGAGTAGGCTGTGTGTATGCGGGAGAGAAGACAGGATATCCAGAATTTCCTTTCTGTTGCAGGTTTCTTTAGGTTTTTTTCCCCCCTCCAGAGATTTCCAGAACCTGACTAAAATTTGGAACAAGAAATCATACAGATTTATTAAGCTGTTCACAGCAGACTTCACTCACCCTGCCTGTGGATTCGTCTCGCTGAGTTTGGCTTCTTCCCTTTCCTTTAAATAGCACACATAACCCTTGTTTTTGCCAGCCTGCAAGTGCTGTCTCCTTCACTTGCTGCCTGCCTGCCCGCAGGAATGGGGCTGGAGGCATCCCTTGAGGAGCAAGCAGGATATTCCAGCGCAGCCCTGGCTTGGATGGGCCACAGGCAAGACTGAAATGATATTTGCAGCCAATGCTGCCACCGCCTGGCAGCTCTGTCCCGGTCTGTGTTTAATTTAACAGTGACCCAGGCATCACTACCATGAGGAGCAAGAGCTCCACTCTGTATTCACAGCAGCTGCTGAGAGATGGAGCTGGCTCCAGAGGGAGGGAGGACAAAGGCAGGAGTTTCACGCTCGGAGCCGAGCCTGGTGTCTGTATGGATAAAATCTAGAAACCAAGGGTGTGTTGGCTCCCCAGCCAGCTGGGAAACACAAGTGTCTGCTCTCTCAACAGTGCCCGACTTTAACACTGAAATCTTCACAGGTGTCATTGCTTTTGACCTATGGGTAAGTGATTTGTTCAGTGGGCCTCCAAGGGAGGCTGAGGGGCCTCACCCTCCGTGGGAGGATGGAGCATAAAGCAAGAACAATTCTCTGGCCTCTTCGTGTCTGAAATACCAATGCAGAGTGTAAGCAAAGGCCGTGGAGAGAAAGACAAAGCCAAGAGTGACCAAATAAATGCTAACTATATTTTGAACTGTTCCCTATACCAAAAAAAAACAAAACCCGAAACCCAAATTCTTTTACTGTCCTTTAATTCTTAAAAACAGTTTATTTCTGTCTTTTGGAAGAAGTGAGTGCTCTCAGCTCTCTGCAGAATAATTTGATGACATGGGACTTCAGGGGATACTGTGAAACTTAAAAGGTCAAACTTCTGCTCTCAGTTACACCACTGAAACTCTGTAATGAGACTTTGGAAATCAGTGCAACTATGTTGAATTTGGGCAGATAAAGCTCTGTGGGATCCAAGTCAGCAGAAAAATTTTAGAGGATTTGTTTTATTCTAGGCAACAAAGTTGTTAGTGCATGATGAATTTATGAGTGTAACCCAACATCAATATGCAATCATCTTGTCTTTGAAATGTGTTTTTAGACTGCTGTTGGAAGTAATGCTGGATAGTGTGGAAGTGGCAATTTTCAAGTCACTATTGCATTGGAGTGAAGGAAACTGACTATATTAGAGGAATAAATAGCAGAAGAGTTGTGATATTTTTGACTTGAGAGTTAGTAATTGGAGCCTTCCATTTCTGCAGAGGGTGGTTCTCTTCTGAGAACAGTATTTCCCTGAAATTTCTGGTCCCGCCTTGCAACTTGCAAAGGCAGGGGGTTTTCAGGAAGGGATTGTTCTCAGGGAATATGGACACGCCACCTTCTGCAAACAGTGAAAAGCTGGAAGTGAGCACACTTGCTTCCATTATTTCCCCTAGGTAGCTATTCAGGGGGAAAAAAAAGTGTGTTTTCATACACAATCATTGTCTCTAAAGTAGGTTAATCTAGTAGAAAACTGAGCATGTCCTTAGAAATCTGATTAAAGGCCTTGTGGAACTCAGTTATGTGCTGGAGCAGTGTGAACACAGGCCTAGGAGCAATGGATTTCTGTGTTTCAGATCTGGGCTTGACACTGATTGGGTGCACATTGTCAGGTCTCTGAGTCTTGGTGCCTTGGGTGCAGTAAGAAAATCAAGTAGCTGTAAAACCTCATTGTAAATGGAAGGCATTGTCATTGCTGAGCATTGCTGTGGTGCTGGGAACTTGTATGGCTGATTTGTTCCAACACAGCAGCAGCTCCTCAAAGTCTGATTTGATCTAGAAATGATCATTAAGCCTTGTGCACAGCAAAATATGAAAAGTACGTGGATGGGTTGATCTAGGGAGGGTCTTCCACAGCTTCCATGGGGTTGTGGATGTGGTGTCAGGCTGAGTCTTTAGCATGATGAGGGGTATTAGAATGAGTTAGAGTTACAGGATGAGGTGGTTTTATGTATTCACTGGGATCTCCATTTGGGAAACACGACTTCATTACTGTCAATGCTCACTGGTGAAACTGAGAGCAGAGTTGGGCTCACAGCGGTCATGGCTTCTCAGGAGTTTGAGTTGTTCTTGCCTAAAGCCAAGATGCCATCAGGAGCTCCTGCAGACCTTTCTTACAGCACACTGATAACCAGTGCACCAGGGAGCCAGTACTGGGCAGATCAGTCTGTCCCCATGGTCACAAACACAGTCTGTTCTCTCCTTCCCTTAGGTATGGTAAGTACGGCAAAGGGAGGCAGCGCTGGCCTGTTCTGTTGGATCATGTTCTCAGCAATTGATCTGCTCCCTTCCCAGTGGTTCTCTTGAAGGTTGCACATGCTCTAATTATGTATGCATGTCCTGTCAATGCATATTAATTGTGTTACGCTTCTCCTCTGCAGAGGGAAACTTGCCCACGGCTGAAGTGTAACTAATGATGCCAAACCTTCTCTGGAGGCGTGTAGTTATTTATTTTGTTTTGTTTCAGTTCAGCCCTTCACCCCTTCCCCTCTCTCTTCAGATGGAGTTGATTGGACCCTGCTCTGTGCCAGTGGTTGTGATTTCCCTCACCTTCAGTTTTTGTGACTAACCTGGTTCCTGTCTTTGGTTTTTTTGGGTGTCGCCGTCTGTGCTGTGGCCATGTGCTCACTTGCATGCAGTTGAGGAAAGGGCCTCCGGTGCCTCCGCCTCCAAAAGTCACCCCCTCCAAGGAGATCAAGCAGGAGAACATCATCAGTCTGTTTGATGACAATTTTGTCCCCGAGATAAGTGTGACAACCCCTTCGCAGGTTAGCTGCTATGCCCTGCCTAATCTTTCTCTGCCTCTGAACTCTTCCTTCAGACCTTTCTTCTCTTTGGAGGTGTCAAGCCATGAAACCTGGTCAGGTGAAGGAGGAAAGCAAGCTCAGCATTGGACCTCAGAAGGCAAAGGATTACTTAGGAGCTGACTTAAAGGGAAGAGTACCTAAAAGGCAGTAACACGTTGCCCTTTGAGAACTTTCATTCATAGAAGAAACAGCAGAAATGCACGTGGTCAAGATGCCAGAAAGTAATGACTGCATTTGTTCAGCAGCAGTACACATGGATTATGACTCTCTTCGCATCCTATGATGTGCTCTCTCCAAACCCACTAATCCTGAGTGTGGATGAAGCATGTTTTTTTCTGTACATGTACATCCCTAACTGCTGACCTTGGCATCTCCGCCAGTTCTGGGAGAAGACAGTTTTGTGCTCTCTGTGCCTTCACCCATGGGGTTTGTGGTTTAAAGCCCACACCTGTACATGAAAGGCCAAAAGGAATTATGAAAGTTCTCTTTGCAAAGAGTAGCTGCTGCAGTTAGATGGGCAGGACTGTGCCTGCAGTTAAGACTGCTGACACAGTCTGTCAGTATCGTCAAGTGGCACCTTCTGAAGCCCTGAAAAAGGAAAAACATTTTCAAATTATAGATTTTCCTCTTCACTTTCCCTTTGATTTACATCACTGCCAGAGAGGCTGTCCAGGTGGGAAGTTCTCTGTTGGGTCTAGGAGAATGGCAGTCCTTATATATATAGGAGCCTGACCAGATTTCTGGCTGTGTCATGAGATATCCGCATCTACTTTATTTAAATATATATATACATATGTATACATGTGTATATATATTTTCCCTAAATGCTTGTTAAAGCACAAATCATCTCTATTAGTGCTCATCTGTGACTCATTTCCTAATTTCTTCTTAGCATCACGCTGCTCCATTGCCTCTGGTTTGCCACCTTCCACCCAGCTGCTGAGGAGCAGAGAGGAAGTGGGGAGGGAAGGAAGTCCAGGTCAGATTTGGCACTGCAATAGATAAAACTTGCAGAGTGGAGGGATGATTTGATGTGAGTGTTGGAAGGCGGGGACCGCAGGCAGCTGAGCAACTCTTCATCGTTTTCTGTGCTTCCTTCTCCTGTATTGCAATGGACAGCTCTGCTGCCCCATGGTCTGTATCATGTATTTCCATGTGAATGCCAGCCCTCAGACATATTCTTCTGCACCTGATCAGTGCTCTGACCCAGGATGGGATCTGCTGTGACTTTCGACCAGATGGGAGTTCTGAGGGAGGACTCTGGTTTCCAGAACAATCTTCACTGAAGGGCCCAACAGCCCCTGGCACTCAGTGTGTTGCCCAGGGCTGTTCCTGTCAGATGTCTTAGTTCCAGTGAGCTGTCTTGTGGGAGATTTGGGTAAAGGCAAGGGGCGCTAGCCCTTGCATTTAAGTCTTGAATGGCAGATAAGACTATTCCATGGCTGCAGCCTTTGATGTCTCACTACCAAACAAAGCTAAAGATGGGGGTTGTAACCTCTCTGATGGGTAGCCTGGATGTGCTGGAAGAGCATACTAGAATTACTAGAATGCCAGTTGGTTTTTGCACGCTGGTCAGGACTCATTATTGTGAGATGAGAGAGCTTGGTTCCTTGTTCTCATCCTTGTGGATCTCAAAAACACATGTTCATAAAGCAGAGAAAAATCTGTAAGAGAATTGGGGTAAGAGAAAATTAGAAGAGGTGAAAATGATAGAGGTGTCGGTGGTATTCAGAGGACTTACCGTAAATGGTGTCTCTTGCTACTTTCCAGAAGCTTTTCCATTGTGGGATTTTGATATAACTGTGGAGACCAACCTGCCAAATTCTATGTTATTGAAAAGGTAGCTTGAAGCAGTAGGGCCAGTGGGCTGGGAGTTCATAGGAAACAGGGGCAAACCTTCCTGACTTCCAGGAGACAGCAGCTTCCTCTGAAGCTGAGTAGAAAGGAGTATCTCGTAGTGGCTAGACTAAATCTATCACCAAAGATGGTCCAGTTTTAAACACTAATAACTTGGGTCTTTTGTAGTGACTTCTTATTAATGGTAATCAGCAAATGTGGGATCTTTAGGTAGAGCATTGATCACTCAAAGGGAGTTATTCTGCTGACTTTGAAGAAAGTAGTAAAGCTTCTCAAATTTATGCTTTTCTAGAAGACTTATGTGTGTAAATTTCTGGGATGCCCAGAAGTGGAAACTGCTGAAAACAGCATTTTTGAACTGGGGAGGGATTCAAATCCGTTAGCTAGGGTGAGCTGCTGTATTTTGTATTTCTGACTCAGAAGACAGAAGGAAATTGGAAGCTTTGGGTGTTAGCTCTGAGGTCTCTCAGACTTCCCTTCCAGCAGTTTGAGTGCTTTTTTGCCTAGATTTGTGTTCCTGAGATAGGTTGTATGGATGGCAGCTCTTTTATATGTAGCTGAGGAAGTCAGTCTTGGTCTGTCGGTATAAAGGCAGCTGGATGAGCTGTGGGGAATAGATGTACACAGAGGAGCAGCCCTTCTGACTCGTCAGAGGCAGTGATCCTTTTGACCACAGCAGATCAGGTGCTCACACCATGTCAGCTCATTTGGCCAGGTGACAAGATGAATGAGTGCTGTGGAAAAGGCTTGGATTTGGTTTACAGGGCCCCCACGTGAACTGCCTGTGGCTGTGGGCACCAGGCAGTCAGGAGGCACAGCCAGTGTTTGCGCTGCCACCATTTCTTCTGCGCTTGCAGCCTCAGCTCCGGGATATCGCACACCCTCCCTCCACCGTGCACGTCCGCGTGTGTCTAATGCTCCTACTGCTTTTCTCCCTCACTGCTGCCAAGTTTGATGCCCCTGGGCCCTTCCAGGAGGGAGCCAGCCTGTTGGATCTGGATTTTGATCCCATTAAACCAGATGCCACTGTGGGGAAGACCCCCACACACGCCTCCCAGGTTGGTTCATGTCGCCGTTCCTTCTCCCTTCATACCTGACCTGTTGCCACCTGTGGTGATTTGCACCCACCTGAATGATAACGTGGGCCTGAGCTGTGGGTGGCTGGGCCTTGGGTGTGGGTGCCCAGACCTGGGCCTTGCAGGTGGGGACTTTGGTCTTCTTTGCTGGGTGTGCAAGTCCAGGAAGAATCAGGTGGCTGCTGGCCTGGCCACAGTCAGGCACGAGGTGTTTGTGGGTGCTTGGGCTTTGCTCTGATGACCCACTTAATGTATGTCCCTCCCTGGAGCAGCATCCTCTGTGTGCTGTATGTATTTAAGCTGTTACTCTGTGGATGGGAATTCAGCCTGAGCTCTGCACTCCTCCTATAAATTGCTCTCAAATGAATTTTTAATTAACAGACACTTTGATAGTCTGCAGTTACTTAAGGTGAATAAAGCTGTGAATGGATATTCAAGTGATGTGAAGCCCTTCTTTTTCTGTGTATGACACAGCCTGCATTCATAGTTGAGAAGCAGCTTACTGCCTGTCACAGTGTGGCATCAAAAAGGAAGATGCCTAATTCTGTTGTGGCCTGTACCTGGTCCTGTCCTCTGTCAGAGGCAGATGGACTGTGCCTCATTTTGTATCTAAATGACTGGAGACTTTAAAGTGCATCCTGAATATGATGTCCTCACTGAGACTTTCCATTTTATATGTATGAACTGGTTATTTTTTGACAGTGGATGCCATTAAATTTTCTGATAAACATAATTGGGTTGTTTGTAGTACATCTCCAGTATCATCGTGTTAAGTAGGTCTGTATGGCACAGATTTTTGTAGGAATAAGACTTCTCTTATCAAAGAGATCAAACATTAGGCATTTGATTTTCCTAAATTAAAATACTATATCTGCAAGATACTAGTTATTATCCTAATTTGATACACACCAATATGGCAAAGCTACCCCTTTTTGGAACTTTATGGGTGTAAATGGGCATTTTGTGTCTACTTGCCTTCCAGGACAAGCTGCATACCAGGATAAGCTTTTTTTTTTATTTTTTTTTTTTATTTATTTAATTTTTTTTTTTATTTTTATTTTTTTTATTTTTAATTTGCTAGTTTGGTTTTTTTTTTCCTGAATCACCAGTTAGAACTCAGATAATTGGTTATACTGACATAGGATACAAGTATAAATTTGACTTAAAATGGAATTTTTATTTTTCCAGCAAGCAACAAATAATACACTAAGTGGGTTTTTCCAAAGTACTCAGCAGTAGCATATTTGGTGTTCTAATCTAATTATTATTAGCTTCGGAAGTCATTAAAAGAGAGTCTAAAATCAATAATTTCTACTGGTAAACAAAATACAAAACATAGTGAAAACCACCTAGTTATCAAAACAGTCAGATTTATTTCCTATAGGGTGGGCAGTATGGCAAAGTGGTTAAGGTATTTTACTACTGATCCAAACACACCGCAGAATCATAGAACATTAAGGGGTTGGGAGGGACCTTAAAGATCTTCTATTCCCATGTCCCCATGCCATGGGCAGGGACACTTCCTACTAGACCAGGTTGCTCAAGGCCTTATCTGATCTGGCCTTGAAAGCTGCTAGGATCAGGGCAGATGTTTATATCTTATTCTGAAATCACGTTAATTCTACTGGGTGTGGGTATATGGGAACATATTTAACTTAATGGACCACAAATGCATGAGTTTGGTTTGTTTTTTTCTTTTTTTTTTCTTTTTTCTGACCATGTTATCTGCCACTGATAACTGAATGTGGCTTGACTGTATTCCTTCATATCAGAGGTAGAAAAAATGCTTACGCAAATGTCTTCATACTTAGATTTGAACATGCAATGAGGAGGGGTGTATAAATTCAGGTACTAACAGATATTTTCAAAACATGCAGAGATAAGTGCTGTTGAATGTGTATGTCTGCTTCAGTCTGATCAGTGTCTGTAATGTTTGTACTCGCTGAAATAATCATGTATAAACATGTTTTATTTTTGTTGCTCTTTGACATGCTTAGTCTTTACCTTGGGATTTATGGGAGGTAAGAAATTCATACGGCTTTTGTCTCTCATCATGTACTGTTCACATGCCAGTGCCATCTCTGTTCACGTATCTGTCTCCTTTCCTTCACCGCTTTTCCTTCCCGCACACCCCAGACCAAAGTTGCTCTGTGTGCTGCTGAGCCCACTTACTCACCTTGTATGAAGCCCTGGGGCCGACCATATGTTTGCATTTGTTGGCACTCTAAAACTTACAAATCTACCAGTGCACAAACCCATTGCCTTTCCCTGCTAACCCACTCATCTTTCCCTTGGCGTAATGCTGTGACCTTCACCTCACACTTAATACCACCGTGGCATCATCCTCACTCTCCACAACTCAGTATTTCCTAAGCTCTGTACATCCTGTTGGTCTTGTGTGCAATGCATAAATATCTCAGCTGCCCCTCATTGTTACTGCCTGTACCATTGGATGTATATGCACATCTGGAATTATCTGTGGTGTTTGCTGTTCATCAACCATCGTTGTCAGAAAGGCTGATGTGAATTAGCTCACCCTGTGTCTACACTGGAAGTTAAGTGCAGGCCCAAGACCTGCCTGGCATCTGCCTCAACCTCAGCTTTGGAGCTTGCTGCCAGGGAGACCCTGCATATGCCTTGCCTCTGATCAAAAACCTGACCCTCATTTATGCCTTCTCCATATATCTGGCCTGGGCAGGTCTCAGGTTGCAGCAGATTGACCCCTTGAGAGATATTTCAAGCACGAGTGCTTTTGAGTCCCTCTGGAATGACAGCCAGCAGCGTGGACAGGCAATGCTTGATCTGGGTACTCAGGCCCGCTGCTGGCACTGGCTGTATCCACTGTGTAAGCTCATGGCCTTGGCTCCTGCTGGGGAATTGAGTCCTGCCAACCTTCCTGTTCCCAAGGGCCAGATCCCCCCTAGAGTGAGCTCTTGGGAGGACATGACTTACCCCTGGCCCAAGGACTCACTGTGGCCACTGTTCTTCACTTGAGCTTGGTGATGTCGAGGAAGGTTTCCCCTGTGTGTTTTATCAGCCATTGGTGTTTAACATCTGTGATTCCCCTGTATGTGCATTGTCAATCTGTCTTTGTAGGGATTGGCTAGGAAAAATCTCATTCCTTTCAGGTGAATGGGCAGGGGTGAGGTATGACTGTATCTGATTGAGCTGTGCTTGCAGTCTTGGCTGTAAGAAGTTTTTTGGGCCACTTCTCTCATCCTGCAAACTGATTTTACCCAAATGAGACTTTGTTCAACCAGGAAATGCTACTAGTCAAGATGTTCTCACTGTACCAATTCTCACCTTGGCATACCATACACAATCTAGGAGCAGAGCTCCCTAAAGCTGGGGAATGCTCCTCTTCAAGTCTTCTGAAGTGTTTTTGCTGTAAATGTTGTTCATAGATGTTGATGAGAGGAGACTTTTTGTATGGTTCCTTAGTCCCATAGGCCAGGAGGTTAACAACTGCATAGAAACTTGAGTGCAGCAGAGCTTGCTTAGTTCTGCAGACTGGGAAATGTGCATTTGGTGTGTATGATGCTGCTGCTGGAATAAGCAAAGCTTTCAAACCTGGTAACAGCAGTGAGCAATTCTTCTGCTCCCTGTAGTATCTTTCCATGACTGTAAATGCTTTTATAGGCCCCGGGATGCCCCACAGGTATATAAAATAGAAAAATTAGTAGCTGACGTGAAAATGTGCTTTGTTGAAATCCAGGGGATTAATTTAGATTCAGATTCTCTGATTATTAAATACTACTTTTGCAAATTAGCTGCTTCAAAAAAAACCCCAAACCCTCACCTTGAGCACCTTTTCACTTGTCCCTGTAAAACCCATGCTTGGTCAGATAGAGCTGACCTGGCATCTGTCCCAGTTCCAGTTTCACTGAACCCAAATGAAAACTTGGGGAGCAAATCCACTTAAACAGGAGAATCCTTTGTAGCATTTCATATGCATATATTTACCTTATCTCTACCAAAGCTGCTGAGGGAATCCTCCCTAGGATGGGAACAGCTCTGCTCTTTATAATGTCTTCTGGCAGTATAGGCTTGTGGACATGGTGATGGGGAGACATGAGGAAGGATGTGATAGGGGAGGAAAGCATGTGTTAGATGACACCACTGGAGCAGCTGAAGGTAAAGTAATGGATTTTTATGAAGTCAAGGATGATTTCTTTGTTATTGCTGCTGTTATTAGAGTACTGCCAGGAGCACTGTGCTAGTGCCTGGCTAGTAGCCAGATGGGTGCACATTTAAGGTTTACCATGGTCATTGCTTTACTCTGGGTTTTTGTAAAGCTTGGGACTATGAGAATTGCAACATTAAGGAGTATGGACAATGCCTTGTTTTGAATATGATTGTATTCAGGGGTACACATGTCTTGGTTTAACTCCAACTGGCAGCTAAGCACCACACAACCACTCACTCATTTCCCTCCCATCAGGAGAAAGGTGGAAGGGTAAAAGTAAGAAAACTTGTGTATTGAGATGAGACCAGCTTAATTCAAACAAAATAATGATAATAATCAATTGTAATGAAAAGGAAAATAACAGAGATAGATAAAACCCAAAAAACCCCAAGTCAGGCAAATGAAAAACAGTTGCTCAACACCAACTGACTGATGCCCAGCCCATTCCTGAGCAGTGGTGCCCGATCAGCTTTTCCTCTAGTTTATGCACTGAGCATGATGACATTTGGGATATCCCTGTGGTCAGTTAGGGTCAGCTGTCCTGGCTGTGTCCTCTCCCAACTCCTTGTGCCTCCCAGCCTCCTTGCTGGCAGGGCAGCATGAGTAGCTGAAAAGTCCTTGACTTGGTGTAAGCACTGCTCAACAACGACATCATCAGTATTGGTAACATTATTCTCCTCCTAAATCCAGCACACAGCCCTGTACCAGCTATTAGGAAGAAAATCAGCTATCCAAGCTGAAGCAGGACAACATGTGTTTATCAAATGTATGAGGCACTTAGGCGTGCTAAAGCTGGGTATTCCCATGTATTAAAAATGGCGAATCTTGGGAGTCTTCCCAGGTGCTGCCTGGCCAGTCTCCCAAGGGGCTGATTTGCAGCCTTGATGCTACCGGATCCAACGTACTTCCTGCATTGTTGCAATTTCTGGGAGGGGCAAATTAATATCTTTAATTTTGTTTTAAAAAGAGCTAACCTGACTTCAGACAAGGGAGAATAAAAACTTGAACCACTGGAAGCCTGTCATAGGTGTTTGGTTGAGCTTTTGTTGTGCACAGAAACCCCTGTCTCCAGACTTTCTAGAACAGTCTTTGCCAGGCAGTGATTTGTGGGTGATACTGAATGTCCTGGGTGGTGGCAGCTTTTGTGCAGTAGAAACTTTCCACCAACACAAATGTGTTACACACCCCATCTGGAATATTCATAGAAAATTCTTAGTAATAGAATATTCACAACAGAATCCTAATTCACAACTCTTTGGGCCTGTCCAAAATCAAAGGGAGTGAAAATCAGCACAGTGTCCTGTTTCAATTCAGTGGTAATGTCGTGTTGATGCTGGGTCTGGACTAAATTCCACATCTGGACACATTATTACCATGGTTTTTGTTTCTGGGAGTAGGCAAGTACTTAAATATTCTGTGATTGTTGATCCTTGGAAGTAGACTGTGGAGAGATCCTTGTCTTTGGCGTGCAAGAGAACTTGTATTCTCTTACAAGTGGGCAACCTAGATCTAATAATAGATACTGTGTGTGTGTAAAGTAGGTCTGCAGTTTAGATCGTGAATAGAAAGAGGCACACAGAATTTTTGGTGTTTCATTGATTTCCTCTGAGTTAGTGCCTACTGCATGGCTGGAGTTAAGGGATTCTGGCTTTGTTGTGATTTCCATGAGTTGCAGAGAAAGAGGGAGACAGACAGAAAGGTAGCCAGACGCTGCAGTTTCTCCCTTGTTTGTCAGCAGATGTCACAGGCAGGGGCACAGAGCACTTGGGCAGGCTGGGCTGCACTTTGCTGCACACACATGTAACTGGATTGAGAACTTCCCACCAGGATGACTTTTGTATTGCAGCCTGCAGAAGCAGCCCATGCAGGAGCTGAAGCAGCTGGATCAGAAGCAGCAGCTGGAGCTGAAGCATCTAAAACTGAAGCTGACTCAGGATCGGTAAACACCTCAAGGGACAGCAGTCCCTTTTCTCCATCACATCCCTTTGTTATACAGCAGATGTGGGAGGCTGGGCTAGGAAAAGGGCTGTGTAGCTACTTGGAAAAACACATCCTTGCCACCAGAGCAGTTACAGTGCTCTTATTCAGGAACCAGATTTAGTTGTTGCATTTTATCTGTGTAATGCTTAGGGAGAAGTTCTGCTGGAAGATTCAGTTAAAGAATTGTCCCTTCGCCCATGTTATGAAGCTAGCCCACAACCCATGCTGTCCTAAGCTGTGTTGTCAGCTGGATTCCCCCTTGCTTGCCATCTACTTTACCTACCCTGTCGTCTGGGCTCTGGCTGTGTCTCCTGAATATCCAGGCTTCCTCTCTTTTTGGTGACACTGCTGCCCTTTTAGGGGGTTGGGGTAGGTCCCATCTCATGGCAGCTTGGTTCCTACAGGTGGTCTGTCACATTTGAGTTGTCTGTTCCATGAAGGCTCTGTAAGAATGCATTGTGACCACAGCAACTGGGAAATCCTGGGCATTATGGTCCCAGAAAACCTGTAACTCATCCCTGCCTTTCTGCAGCCTTAGGCAGAGGAAAGCAGCAGTCACCAATCCTGCCTTCTCACTGCTGCCTCTGCTGTCCCTTGGGGTTTTTTTTGTTGCTGACTGGTGTGCTGGGAAAACCCGCTGAAGCCATGGGGTTGTTGGGGTCTGGATCCTCCAGGGTGGACTTGGAGCTTCAGTTTTGGATTCTCTTTTCACAATGGCTTTTTTTCCCTTCCTTGGCTGCCACTGCCCACCAGAGCTCTCTGCCTGCTGTTGTTGTGGAAACCTTCCCTGCAACTGTCAATGGCACTGTGGAAGGAGGTGCTTCATCTGAGAGAGCTGACATGCCCCCAGGATTTCTGTTCAAGGTGAGTGTGTGGTTGTTGGGCAGAGTTCCTGGTGGTTTCTTTTTCCTCTGTAAGGCATGAACTGCTTTCACTCAGCATGGCCATGGGCTAGGCTACATTGAAAGGCAAAAAGGAAGTTGAAGGAGAGATAAACTTTCCTCTCCAGCAGTGCAGCTGCATACAGTTCCAGATGTTTCAAAGGGTTGTGTAAAAGCACCAGCATCTAAAGGTCTTGCTGCGCTGTGCAGCAAAACCTGTTATCTCTGCTGCAGTGGTTTCTGTCTTAGTGGTGTGGTAGTGTTGGTCACAGACTCTGGATAGTGGGTAAAAAGTTGTGCTCCTGACAGGAAAAGTTAAATGTTGGTGCAGGTGGCAAATTTAGAGGAGTTGGGAACACCAGCAGGAACAGAGGACTCCTGTGTATCCCCATAAATTAGAAAGCCAGGATTAACACAAAAAAAATAGGACTAGACAAGGAAGTTGGGTTGGCTTTCTGAATATGCCAAAGATCACTCACAGCAAAGGTGTGGAGGAAGGAGTGATTTTGGGTGAGGATAAGCCACACATTTAATGTGCATAATGGAGTGTGGTAGCAAGACACCACAGATACATCACACCCTGAAAGTGAGAATTTACAGCATCTTACTACAGGAACACTTTTTTCTGCTTTAGTCATGCCCTTTTTTTTTTTTTTCCCCTGTGAGTTCTGCTTTTCTGTGAAAGCAGAAGAATGGCAAAGCCCTGAAGAATGATGGGAAGCTCATAACATTTAGTCTGGTTTCAGGTGGCATTATAGGCTGTAGTGCTCAAAGGGCTCCTCTCCTGTCCCTGCAGGTCCAGGCCATGCATGATTACACAGCCACCGACACTGACGAGCTGCAGCTGAAGGCCGGGGACGTGGTGCTTGTGATTCCATTTGAGAACCCTGAGGAGCAGGTGAGTCGGGGAGGCAGGGTGTGAGCCTGGGCCAGGTGGAGCCAAGGGGGTTTTCAGAGCTGCTTCTTTCTTCACTAACAGTTGGCTGGCTGGATGCTGAGCCATTAGTTTGTGGCTGGGAGCTGGCAAGAGAGCTGGTTGTCCTTGAGCTTGAGACTGGCTTCCTGCAACAGAGGGGAGGACTCTGCTTGTTAATGGAGAGTGGAGACATTATCCTGCATAAAGCATGTGGAGTAGCCATGGGTTCTTGTCCCTATCAGAACACTTGAGCCAATACAGTGGCTCTCTCTGATCAAGGAGCCCAACAGAGCCCATACTTCGCCTCCTCACTGCTCCTAAACTTGATGCACATGCCCTGTGACCACTTCAGCACAGGCTGTGGCACTGAAAGAAGTGACTCACACCTTATGATGTTTTCTTCTCTTTTGAGAAATGTTGGAACTGTGAGAAAGCAGCTGGTGGTGGATGATGTCTTGCACTTCAGCACAGCAGTGGCTGTTTCCAAATGACTCTCTTTGGTCAGGAGATGGCAGCAGAATCAAAGGCTGGAGCAAGTCTCAGCTCCAGAGAACAATTCTTGCTGCTCATCTTCAACCTGAATTACTTGGTCGTGTGTTTTTTTTATTTGAGCTATTTCTCGAAGCCTTGAGTAAATCCTCGCTTTTTTTGAGGGCACCCAGCTGACAATCTGCAGCAATTTTACTACTTTGACTGAGAGAGGTGATGAGTTTATAAAATTCATGCTCACATCTCCAGGTTTCTGTTTGGAAAAGAAAGAGAATTCTCCAAATCAATTCAGCAGTTATCAGCTCTTTGGGTTTGGCCAAGTTCAGATAAGATCTGGGATCCACAAAGGGTAAAGGGAAAATGAGGTAGTTCGCTGCCTCAGAAGATGTGGATGCTCTTTGTGGCCCAGCTGTTGGCTTTGTGAATTATAGAGGCAGATCATGCTGATGCTTATGAAATGGAGCTATAAAATGCCAACAGTTCCTACACAGCTAAAGGGGGGGAAAAATTTTTGGGGAACAGGCAGTGATTCCTTCTGGAGACAAGACTCCCCACTGGGTGGGACTGCCCTCCACAAGCATCTGTGAGCATTTCTTTCTCCGAAAGCTTCCTGGATGGGAAATGAGTGGCAGCTCCCCCAGTTTCTATGGTAGGAGATGGCATTTGTGGAGCAGATGGCATTTTTGGAGCAGAGTTTTTCAATGCCCTGTGTTTGCACTTTAGCTGGATGTGGGTGCAACAGCCATGAACTCGAGACTCTCCAAGCTGCAGAGGGTGAGCTCTGAGTGTTGCTAACATGACTCTGTAGCTGCACTGAAGCCCTCTAACCCTTCTACAGTGTATCCTGTGCTACAGCTCATTTCCCTAACCTCGACCATACCCAGCCAGGAATTGCTGGCTCTTAACATGTGCATGAACTGTGCACGTGAGTGGAGGGAGCGTAGGATAATAGACTGATTCACGTCCCCACCTTGCAGCTTAGGTGTCAGTTTGTGGGTACATCATCCAGGCCTGGATTCATCTCTCTTGATAGAAGAGAGGGTTTAGGGCATTTGGTAGAAGAAAGGGTTGAGGGCAGCAATACTTCTAAGCTGGCACTTCAAGTAATGTGGTTTAAAATGGTCAAGGCCCAGTCTGGGTCCTCGTGTCTAATCCCTACGGCCGAGGAGACCCTTCAAAGCAGGATGTGGTGGGAGTAATGCATGCATGCTGTATGGCACAGCACTATGTGCAAATGGATGAGCTTTTGTGCCTGGCGTGCTGTGAGCTGGAAGCTGCCTTCTAGACACTTGGGCCCAGTGTCTTCTGCCTCGTTGTTTGTCTTCCTGATTTATGGCATGTCAATCCTTCCACAGCCCCTGCAGCTGGCTGCTGCAGATGGGCTCCCATCTCGTGTCATTCCCGGGATGTCTCCTGAGTGTTCCAATCTAAGGCAGCAGTCAGGGCTAAGTGAGCCTGCAGGCTCTGGGAGCTGTGCAGCTCTCGTGCCTCTTGCTGCACTCTGAACCCACAGGCTGCCCCACTGCAGATGAGTGGGGTGTGTGCATGCTGAACGGGGGCTTCCGTGGTGGCAGCTCCAAGGCATGCAGAAAATACAGTGGTTGCACACCTGAGCTGCAAGCTCAGTGCAGACCCCTCCCACCCTGAATATCTTGAATACCTTGAATATCTCACTCATGTGCCTGGGATGCACCAGAAATCTCAATGCTAGACACCCTGGAGGCTGAGGGTTGGAAGTCTGGTTCTGCTCATGAGCGGGTTCTACCAAGCAGGGCTCCTTTTGCCTCAGTGAAAATTCATCTGTGTTTATAGATGTCTAAGTAGGAGACTAGGGAAGATGTTATTGAGAGACCCTGAATCTTAAATCACATGTAGCCAAAATTTGGGCGTTTAGCTGACCTCACCTTGCATCAAACCAAACAGAATGCTGGGTTTTGGGAGGATAGGTTAAACTTCTCAGCTCCCACTTCCCATAGATCAGGATTTCAGCATAGCAAACAGGACTGATTTGATGGTACCACCTTTAAAATGCCAATCATCTGGGCTCTGACTGGAGCAGGGATGAGCACCTCCTGGGGCTGATTCATCCGTTCCAAAGAGTTGTGCCTGAGATGAATGGGGTGAATTACGTCCTGGAGGTGCCCATCCCTTTTATGGCTATGGAGAATTCGAGACCTCTCATGTCCGGATTGTGAAGGGTGAGATAGGTGATTCCCATCCTGTAGCTCTGGAGGCTCTTTTGGCAGAATTTCTCCTGCTTCAGTGGGTGTAAATTATGACAGGTTTCTGTTACACTTGCTAGTTTTTTACTGTGTCTGCACAGTCTGGGTCAGGTGGGAGCTTTGGTACCAACTCTGGTGGGATGTAGACTTTTCTCTGTTCAAAAGGAAACAAAAGCATCTTTTCCTTCTTCCCCATACTCCTCCTGGATTGTCTCCAAGCCAAATAAGAGCATGGCTTTGGTAATGCCTTGACACCTCCTTGGCCTGCATTGTGTAAGAAAAATCCCTGCTCACATCTATCCCTTAACACCTGATCTCTGTCTTCTCCTCCAGGACGAAGGATGGCTGATGGGTGTGAAGGAGTCTGACTGGATCCAGCATAAGGAACTTGACCAATGCCGAGGGGTTTTCCCTGAGAATTTCACAGAACGGGTGCAGTGAGAGTCCAAGCCCACCAGCTGCATTTCTGCTGGAAGAAAGCAAGTTTTCTGGTAGATAATTGAAAAAGAACAACGAAAGGAAAAGAAGAGAGAATTTTAAAGGAATAGAAGCCTGAAAAAAAGTCAGCTTAAAGGGTGTGTTCTTCTCAAAGGGCAAGGTTTCAGAAGTTAATTGAAATTCAAAGTGTTATTGAAATATATACATATTAATAATATTAAGGCAATTCAGATACCCTCTTCCCCTTTGGTTTAAACAGCATTTGGATTCAAAGGACTGATGCAGAAGCAACTCGGTAAGGTTCTCCAAGTACTGCATTGACTGAATTGTCAGATGTCAGTCTGATTCCTGGAAAGGCAGTATTTGTCAAACGGCTTGAGAGTAGAAGCTGCATTTGCTCTTGGGTGGGTTAATCTGTTTTGTCTTGAAGGTGGCTTGCATGGCAACCATAAAAATTCAGCCTTCCCTACATCTTCAACCTACAGTAGGCCAAACTTTCTGTTATGCTGTTGAAAAAAAAATTTAGTGTATAGTGTTCACCAATACAATGTATGTGTGTGTGTGTGTATTTTATTTTCTTCCTTTAAAACAATGTTACATAAACTGTGATTTTATACATGTAAAGGTAGAAGAAACTACATGGAAAGGGCATGAAGAAGGTGAAATGTGTGAAGCTGTGCTCAGTCCAGACTTTTTTCAAATGCGGACACCTACATTCTCACAGTAGTGTCGGCCTGTGAAATCCTAAGGGAAATGGACATATTCAAGAGGAGATACAAGACAAAACAAATAGATGCCATTTGGATGTCTCTGAAATTTAGGAGAGGGAATCCTCTACCACACACATCCCCATCCCCTGTCCCCCCCAGAAAAACAAACCCAAACCTATTGGTGGTGTCAGAAAAGCTTAGATTCATGTAGATGGAAAATAGCTCTAAAATCTACTGGTTAGAAAATTTGCTTTTAAAGACAGAGATAAGGGAAGAATTTTTTTTTTCTGTAAGAATATCAAAGAGAAAACACTGAGAAAAAAACAAATTGCTTTCTGTGCTTTTCATTGGCATTGTTTTTTGTGGAATTGTATTTCTTATTTTCCTTTGAAGAGTTCTGTAAGTGAAATATCGTTAGATCAGCTTTCTCCAGTGCTGTGCTGATGATCAAGTTAACCTCTATGAAAACTGGACTCTTGAAATGCTCGTTTAAAATGGCTGTGTGACTTCATGCTATTGTAATGCATTAGAAAGGAAGGCAAGAATATCAAAGTGTCAGTGTCAGGAAGACACTCTGCAATCTAATACTGATGCTGAGTCCTTTCCTTTACCTTTCCTTTGCTTCTGTTTGTTTTTGAATTTTGGTTTGTATTTTTTTTTTTTTTTAAGTTTAGGCAAGCAGATGACAAGGCTGTTTCTAAGTGCATATTACACTTGTTAATATAAGCCGGTCTGACTCTCCAAGACTCTAAAGTCCCACAAAGGTACTTTATAAACTTTACTTGAATACTGATGCAGCTGGCAGGCAAGTCAGGCTATTTTAATTTTTTACAGCTTCCCCTCCTCCCCTGTGATTGTTTTGCCCTGAAGGGATTTTTAACAGTGAGGTTACCCCATGCTCAGGATCACTCTGAAATAATCTTCCAAACTGGTAGGAGTTGGCTTTTGTGCTGACAGAGTACAGAAAATCTCACCTTTTCCAATCTGTTTGGATTATTTGTAGAACAACAGAAAACATTGTAGGGCAAAAATTGTGGGTTTTTTTAAAAAAAAACTTAGTTCGAAGGAACAGATCTGATTTTGATTAGAAAGTATTCTTAAAAATGCAAGCATTGTTGGAGTTCCTCCTGCTTTCAGCTTGGGAGGTGATCCCTGCTACTTATTTACAGCAACATAACAGGCATTACATCTGACCTATATACCCAAACCCCTTCTCCTTTTTTAAAAGAAAAAATGTGCAGGAATTTATTTTTCATCACTGTTAGAAACCCCAATAGTATTTAGGAGTAACTGCTCACAATANCATTTGTGACTCCCATTACTCCTTTAAAGATTATTCATATAAAAATATACATTTAAATATACATAGAAATATATATATATATATTAAAAAGCGGGTTGATCCAATTAACATAATGCTGTCAGCTTAAAATGTTTATTTTTATGCAAAACCTGTGGATAATAGCTTTGTTTTTTTAAAAAAAGGACAAGATTCTAAGTACCAGAGCTGTGATTTTTGTCTTGTAGTAACTGTTCTAGACCATTTAGAAAGCNTGCTCAGGATCACTCTGAAATAATCTTCCAAACTGGTAGGAGTTGGCTTTTGTGCTGACAGAGTACAGAAAATCTCACCTTTTCCAATCTGTTTGGATTATTTGTAGAACAACAGAAAACATTGTAGGGCAAAAATTGTGGGTTTTTTTAAAAAAAAACTTAGTTCGAAGGAACAGATCTGATTTTGATTAGAAAGTATTCTTAAAAATGCAAGCATTGTTGGAGTTCCTCCTGCTTTCAGCTTGGGAGGTGATCCCTGCTACTTATTTACAGCAACATAACAGGCATTACATCTGACCTATATACCCAAACCCCTTCTCCTTTTTTAAAAGAAAAAATGTGCAGGAATTTATTTTTCATCACTGTTAGAAACCCCAATAGTATTTAGGAGTAACTGCTCACAATACAGAAGGACTGGACTCCACAAGTTATAGTATAGTGAGCTGTTGCTTTAGAATACTGCCCTGTTTGACTTTTTTTTCCTTTTTCATCAGGGTTGTCTTTATTATTACTCTTTTTTCCCCCCAAAATATCTATTTTTATGCATTTGTGACTCCCATTACTCCTTTAAAGATTATTCATATAAAAATATACATTTAAATATACATAGAAATATATATATATATATTAAAAAGCGGGTTGATCCAATTAACATAATGCNCAGGACTCTGCAAAAAAGGGATGTTGTTTTCAGGTCACGTGAGTGGTGCTCCAGTGTTTCTGGTGGGGAGAGTGTTGTGTCTCTCTCCATTCGCTTCCCCCGACCCCAAAATCCCCAAGCCCCCTTGCTTAGAGCAGGTTAGGGTGGGTTACCTGGATCTTGCGTTGCTCACAGATAAGTGGTGTCAGCACATCTCAGTCAGGTTCTGAAAATGCGGGATCAGACCCACAGTTTATAAATTGCCTTATATGAAAGTAGGATGGCATAGCAGGAAACTTGTAGATGGCAGTGTTCTTTAGAGCCAGGAGATCTGTTTCCTGGGTCGTGTTCAGCCCCTTGTAAACAGCCATGGCTCCTCCTGTTTTCAGTGTTTTTACATCTCCTAAATACCTTGATTCTGGTTGGTATTACCTGGTGAAATGAACTTCCCATCTTCTTTGGTTTAGGTCTGATTCAAACAGAAAGAGGGACAGGAGACTCCCAAGTAGGCTGTGCCCACAGTGGTTTTTCAGTTTGCAGGCTGAACTGAAAAATCTGAGAAAAAATGTAAGGGTGACCTGAGACAATTTTTTTTCCATTTTCTCAGTGGAATGAAAAAGGGAAAAATTGAAACAAACAAACAAATCCTTTCATACCAAAATGAAACATTCATTTCTAGGGTTGCATTTTAACTTTTTAACAAACGTTATGTCTTGGGCTGTAACAAGTTGCTTTGAAGCAAGAATGTGAAACCTTCTGTTTTGAAAATGCTGAAAGAAAATGTTTTAATGTCAATAGTCCTTTTGCCTTTGCCTTTTTTCTTAATCTGATGACTGGTTTCAGTTAACCCTGAACTGTATTTTTTTGCAAATACATTATCCACTGAAGAGAACCCAAAGAAGCCCAGTTCTGGTCCACTGACACTGGACACATTTCAGGGATTGATTGGTATCTGGCCCATCAAAGCTGCTGTTTTCCCCATTTAATAATCTTCCACTTGATTGTTCTACTGGGTGAACAATAAAAGCATCTCTCATCCCGTGCCATTGACTGGTTTTGTAGCTGGGCTAGGAAAGACATTCTTGCTCTGTTGGCCTCAGTTTCGTTACAGATTTATGATACTACTCCAATTTGAGCCTAATCCTAGTATGAAGTGGGAATTAGTACTTACCCAGCTGATAAGAAGGAAATAAGGCATTGCTTTCCCCCACTTTTTCTATCTTAGCAGTGTCAGTAATAGATCTATTAGATAGAATTAAGGAAAGGTTCCAGGGCAAAGACGAGTGTGGTGTTCCAGGTGAGACTCACATATACTCTGTGCTATTTTCCATGGGCATTCCTCAGCTGTCTGCTTTTATCACCTTTGTTTTTCTTGGCTGTTGATGTGATGCAGTAAAAGGGGTTGTGCAGGTTCATTTCCAGCTGCTCAAAGCTGGTCCTGCTTTGTGTGAATTGTGCCACAATCCTTGGAGCTTTGTTCACAGTTGCAGAACCCTTTCCTGACCCACTATTCTAAGATCATGGCCAAGGCAGACAGCCCCAAGTCAAAGGGGACCTGGAGCAGGAGTGAGGGCTCCATATTCTGCCTGGAATTGGGATGTCAGCTCAATTAAGTTTTGCAGTGGCCTCTTGGAGGGAAGAGGCCCAAGGCTAAGGAGATGGGAGATGATGGAGGGATGATTCATTATCTTTTTCGTTTTGGGTTGATGCACTGACTCCCTCACCTCTTAGTTCTGGGGAGAAACTATTTAGGGCTGAGAACAAAATATGAATGGCCAAGATGTGCATGGTCAGTGTGATAACACTGCCATTGTTGCCTGCCAAGGGCACTGAGTTCAGAGCTTCCTCTTTGATGCTCTGAGCCAGATGCAATGCTCTGCCACAGGTGTTTTGGATGCTGTGCAGTCAATGCCCCAAAACAGTGAATGTCCTTGTCTGGAGGATGCAGAGTTGTCTCTCAGCCCTTTCTAAGAAGACCTATGGATCTCCCACAGACAAGGCCTGTGTGCATCTAACGCAGTCACCTCTGATTTCAGTAGCCTGTCTGTCTTTCAGCACCTGGTGCCACTCTCCAGCTCCTCTCACTTCCCAGCCTCTCCCATGCTGTTTGAGGATGAGGGCAGGATAGGCCATGTCCCACCAGCCAAAAGTGCAAAGCTAGAAGGTGCACAAACATGTCCATCAGCAAATCCTACACAATGCAGCTTCATAGTGCTGATATCAGGAAAACAAGCAACAGCTTTTCTTCTCAGGGCCACCAAAGGGAAGCTATTCCTTGCCACATAGGTACCCTCACACCTGGTACTGGCACAGACACCTCTCTGCTTGCATGCTCTGGTTCACACCTTTTTGCATAAATCCTGATGGAAAGGAGTCCTGGGTGATGCCCAGAGCTGGATTGTGTCACCAGCCCTCACAAAGCATTCGGTCTACTTGACACATGGGGGCTGAGATTTAGAAGGCTCTTTTGGAAATTTTGCTTATGAAATTAAATGGAGAAACTACAGCTGTGAAGACTGGTCTGTATGAGCTTGTACTTTGATGTGTCCTATGGCTATATTTCCTTCACCACTTTTTGCAGCTTATTCTGCTAATTGTGACCCTAGTCTGCATTTCATGTAGAAGGTCCCTACTTGAAACTTGCCAGATGCAGTCCTGGGCTTATTGCTTCTCTTTAGCTGAATTAAGTGGGAACGACTTTGGCAATGTGTTAGCAATCTCTTTTCCTTCTGTTAATTCAGTCTCTGAGTTTAATCACGATGACCTGAGAAATGTTTGGGGGTCAAGTGGTTTTTTAATTAATTTTTGTTTTGTTTAAACAAAGCTGAACAATTCCCATTGTATTTAGAGCTGTGATGCCCAGTTCCACAAGTACTAGATGAATTTGTCCCATCTTGTTTCTTGCTGATGTTCAGAAATATAATTTGTGTCATCCTAAGTCCTGCGTCAGTTTCTCTCTCTATTTTTTTCCTACCTTTATATTAAGAAGCTGAAACAATTCAGGACGTTTTTCTCCCCGCAGAGGTGAGTAGCTTCATAGAGGTTTGGTGTCTATACACTGGGAGTTCTCACAAACACGAGGGATGGAGACGGTGATGCTGGTCCTTACAACAGCAGAGTAAGGTCTTGTGGCAGCCATCTCTGTTCCAGTTGATTGTGACACCAAACTAATGTAGCGTAGGGAAGGATTTGAGACCTTTCCTTTTTATTAGCTACTGACCCCAGAGTGATGTGAGCTTCAGCCTCTAAGGCAGGTTCGTTGGTGGGAGCGTGACACCGCAAGGACACCCTGCCCCACGTGGCCAGACTTGTCTCAGCTCCCTCTGGCATGCTGCCACATCTGTGTGAGCTCAGTTCCAGGCTGGCTTTGGGGTCTGCTCTTTAAATGGGACTTTTCCTCTGTAGACAGAAAGGGGGTGTTTGTGCCTGTCAACCACAGGGATTGGGGACCTATGAGGGACAGGGTTAGAGGGATTCACAGGTCATAGCTGACTTTTGGGGCCACTCCCTTGGATCCCTGATTGCAGACAGGCTTGGCACAGCTGCTCATGGGACTTGGTGTGTAAATAGCAAGCGCTGGCCAAAGGCCAGACTGGGATCTGATGTAGATTGGTGCCAGTTAGCACTTTGATGGATGGACTGCCAGAGTCCACTGCTTTAGAATACAGCTCCACAAGCCCTGGAGCCAGCCTGGGGAGCTGGCCAGGCGGTGCTTGCACCGTTCCTTTGCTTCCAGAGAGCCTGGAGGGTTTAGTGCCTTTTAGCCTCTCACTTCTATGGCTCTGGGATGGACCTGAGTCCCATCTTGTGGCAGAGGGAGAGCAAGAGGCAGGCTGTGCCCCCTGAACTATCACTGCAGTTGGTGACTGAGGCTGTGTCTTGGCATGGTGGCTCCTGTGAGGCTGAGGCAGGCCAGCTCTGCTGCAGATGGAAGCTCATAGGTCGGGAGCAAGACCCAGAGGCACCCTGTGCATGCCTTCTGCTTCTCCTTCCTCACACAGTTTCATTCCCATCACCTAGAAATACAAAGGAAATGGGAGGGGAGAAGACAGACGAGTGGGAGCAGTGAATAATTCATTGTCAGAGTCTCTGCTCAGCTGCATAATCCATTCCCAGTGGTGTTTTGTTGCTCCAAACAAGCAGCCGTTGGTCTCACTGGCCATGTGCAGGCTCTGGCCACATAAGCCCTGGCAGCACATCTGGAGCAGGATCAGGCTCATGGGTCCCATGTCCAAACTTTAGAGCCCTCATCACACTGAGGGAAGACTTTGCTTCCCTCTGGGAACACAGCTGGAGAAGGAAGCCTCTAAGATGGGGGAGGCACATGTGGCACCAGGTGAGGCTGGAGTGCCTGGGAGTGGGCAAGGTGAAAGCCAGGGCGTTTTGTGCTGCAAGGGACTGGCAGCAAGTGGTGCCAGTCACTCCATGACATGCTCACATGAAGGGATGAGTTGGTACCAGGCTCCTTCAGTAGGAGCTGATGCCACCTGGGAAGACCCCATGACAGGAAGCCTGAGCCCCAGTGTGGAGCTAGGAGTCAGTCTGCAGTGCTGAGGAGGAGAAGACGGGAGTTTGGGGCAGCACTCAGCAATTTCTGTTTGCTGGCTGGGTGAAGCTGGTGCCCTTTGCAGAGCAGAATTGCTGCTTCAGCAGGTGGAGGAGCCTCTGCTGTGCAGCCCAATCCACAGAGCCATTAATAACAGTGTGGGAACAAGAATTCAGCAAGTGCCCATGATTAATTAGCTCATCACGGGCAGTTAATGGCCAGGCTGCTCTCCTTGGCCCCGTGGTGCAGGTAATGGAATAGGCATCGCTTCTCACTGGACAAAGTGTAGCCCCCTGCCAGGAGCGATGGGCAGGCTCTGTGGGCTGTTCTGATGCGCTGCTGAGAGCTATTGGGTGAGACTGTTTTTTTGGATGCTGGGAGAATAGATCTGTAAGGGAACTTGTTAGTTATCACAGTCAGCTAGGCAACTCTGGCACAGCCCCAATCTAATATCAGCTTTCCCTTTTCCAGCACTGGCGTTATCTCACGTCTTGCTCGTGCTCCCTCTCACTGAGGCTGACTTCTTCACACGTACTCTGCTTGTCTCAGCACTTCCTCATGAATTAATATATAGAAATTCAGGTACCACCTCTGCTGCATTAGGCACTGGAGATGACAGAGCCGTGCAGCAACGAGGACATGAAAGCAAGGCTGCTTTTTGAAATCCAAGTGATGAGCAACCAAGTGGGGAAGCAACCCACTCTACATGTGACCCTGCCAGGAAGAGGGCTGAGCTCCACCAAGTGCAAGTGATCGCCTCTGTCCCAGCAGCTTGGCAATAAGACAGAAAGAAAAGCTCTAGCAGGAGTGCAAGATATTAAAATAAAATTGCACACATTTGGATCGTTTGAGCAGCATGACACAGCCCAGGGTGTGAAATAAATGTGATGGGACTGAGACTGCTGCTGTGCCAGTAAGGAGTGCAAGCCTTGTTCTGTGTCCCAAAGGGCATCATGTGCCCCTTTAGGGCATGTTCTGTGATGGTCACAATGTTGGCTATTACGGCAGAAGTGAAGCCTGTTCAGAAACCCCTGTGCCCCAGACTGTAATTTCTCCTATATCTCCAATTCAGAGACCTGTGAGAGCCTCCTGGAGTGACTTCCCCTCTCTAATGTCCAGGATTGCCTCTGTACGTCTCTATTAGAGACCTCCAGGAGGGACCTGACTATTGATTTTGCACAAAGTGCTGCATTTGCTGTTGAAGGCAGTGCTGCCTTAGGAGTGAGCTGGCCACACGGAGGCACTCGAGACATCCGTGAGCTCCTTGTCTCGGTGCGAAACCTCCCGAAGGTCTGAAAAACAGCTTCTGTATGCCAGGCTTCTGGCTGGCTCCTCTGGGGAAATCTGAGGAAAGCTCAGACTGAGAGCATCTGTGCTGGGAGCAGCCAGGGTGTTTTGGTGGCTGGGCCATGGCTTTGCACTTGATGATCACATTAACCAGAGATGTTTCCAGCCCTCTAAGAGCTTTCCCCATAATGCACAGCAGAAGCTGGCTTTGCTCCTCTCTGACAAGTGGCCACCTTCCTAAATCCTCAGCAAGTTTCACCTGGATGAGGAGCCATCTTGTGAAGTGTCATGTCCATCTTCTGCCTCCTAAGCCCTCTTTCCTGTGGGAGGCACATCGGGGAAGGCTGTGCCTCTTGCCCTCCAGAGGCAGTGATGCACCAGATCAGGAGGACAGGTATTTAATTTGCTTTGCTCTGCCCTATCTGGCAGCTCCCAACGTTGCTCACTGTGTCTTAGGCTTTCTCCTGTGTCTCTGACAAATTGTTGCTCTTTCCCATACAATACAGATGTTTTTGCAGGACTGTAAATTACTCCCATCCAGTAACTCTTTTATGAAGCACTTTTTCTCCATGCAGTAAAGAAAAATGCAACTGAAGAGGTAATTAAATGTTTACTGTTAAGTACTTTATATATTATATACTATAGATCATTCCATGCATTAAACAATCCATTTAACTCCCTTTAACAGCATTATTGTCTATTACTAGGTTAATCAGCATTCACATCCTGTAACTCTGCATTTCAATCTAATTAGCCTTTCTTTCTTACTTCATATTTCTATTTAATTAAGCTCAGCATCAGAGCTGAATTCCCTGTGCTCAGCACTAGCAGAGGATTTGATCCTTTCCATGCTTGGGGGGGGCAAGGGGCACCAAGGTTTAAGCAGTCTCCTTGGATATCTGCTGAAGTTTTCCTCCCGGAGTCCCTGCTTAACTCCTGAGAAATTTGTGTCCATGTAAGAAGCTGTAGGTTTGTGACCTTTTCAGATATCTCAGATTATCAAAGAGATCCTGTAGGCGTGGTGGCTGCAGCTGGTGTAAGTGTCTGCAATGACTGCGTGGAGCATGCAATGGCATGGTAATGGGTAGGGATTCCCTTTGCTTCCTGGCTGGAAAGGCAGGGAGTTTGTGTTGTGAGGAGCTCACACTTCACTCTGGGTGTTGGGATAAGGATCAGCAGCTGGGAATAGCTCATTTCTTACCTGACTGGGGTAAAAAAAGTACGTGCTGGTGCTCTTCCACTTGTCCCCAGCTCTGGGGCTGGTGGGGCAGGACACAGGACCTGCCTGTGAGGGGTTTGCCAGTGTGCACCAGTTTGAGATGTAACTCCACGGGCCCCGTTTGCAGAGTTGCTCAGGCTTTGATCTGCAGAGGGGTGCACTTGTAAGTGGTGTGTTAGTGGGCTGGTGAAATGGATGGGTGTGAGGAGGCTGTGATGCTGCACGAGGCTGCCTGAGGCTGGTGTGGGTGGCAGCACTGCTGGGACGTGAGCTCACATCGTGCCTGCTGATAACATCCTCCTTTGGCATAAACCTGTGCTCTGTTCTCTCGATCCCCGAGCCCTGGAGTCTGCTGCAGGAGGCTGTCAGTTATAATCTCTCCCCCTCAGACGTTTTTGGGGATACCCAATGCACACAACGTGACAGCATCACTGGAAAGCAGATTAAATAGCAGACAGGGAACACCTTGCTTGTCACCACTTAGCATCCAAGCTGCAATGGCTTTGAGGAATTGTCTGGGCCCTTCCAGAGTCCCTCAGCAGCTCTTTTTGCTAGTACCAGTCCAGAACAATCAGCAAATTGAGTTCTTTTTATTAACTTTAAAAGAAGACATTAGCCTCAGCCAGGAGAATAAAACCAATTTATGAGGCAATTAGCTCTACAAAAACATTTCAGTCTCCCCAGAGCAGCCATCTGAGGAGCATCTTATTCCAGCTGCACAGCTTCTTCCGGCCTTGGGTTTACAGCACACTCCATTTATCATAAATAATAATAATAATGGATAAACAAATGGCTTCCTGATGAGCGTGTGAGACAGCCAGGAAGGTCTTCTCTGCCTAAAATTAGACTATGTTGTTGATTTCCTCCTTCCAGGTGTCATTCTTGTGGCCTGTTGGCTTGATTGTGATTCATTCTGATACTCAAGCTCTTTATAAGCAGTGTTACCTTATGTGGGCTTCTTGTGGGATCTGCAACAGGGTTAGGGACAATTCAAAGAACCTGGACTACATGAAGAGGCTCAGCAGACTCAGAGAGCCCTCTGTGTATTTTCCAAGTCCCTTTGTAGGAATTGCAGCTTTCTCAAGAACTGGCTATTAATGCTTGAAATTTGGGCAAAAGCCAAAAATGAGGTCTCCCTCTGCCATTATTGTTCTGATACAATAAATTCTGGGTGATGAAGGTGGTGCAGGAATGAACGTGGACTGGAATTAAAACAAAAGTTTGATTTTCTATTTCTGGGCTAGCCTGAGACTTCCAAATTTGCCTTAAAAGCAAATTGAGATTAAAAGCTAAAACTCAGTTTCAATGATCTGATGTACAATATCACTCTGCTAAACACAGAACTCCTATTTTCTGTATTTTCCTGTTACAACTTTTCAGTTTTTATTATAAACATTTGTTTCCTGATTTTAATTACACAATGCTATTGTGGAAGTGAAAAGTAGAAAACCAAAACACTAGAACATAACATTTCTACTACAAATATCCTACAAAACTTTACAATTTTGTTGATTAAACATTTTTTTTGACATAAGGTGATGCAGCTGGAGTGCTGACCAGCTTTGCTTGGCTTATATTTGGAGCACTCCTAAGCAGAGCCCTTGGCTTGCACCATTTTTATCTCCAGCAGCAGGAGGGAATCCTGTAGATCTTAATGTGTGTTAAGAAACTCAAAGGGAAAGAAAGTGCAACTGCTGTGATCTTATTAAAATATCCAGAAAAAGAAAGAGCTAAACCCCAAGCTTTTCAATATGAATCAAGATGCCCAAAAGAAAACTTCCTATGGAGACTTTTCAGATACTGAAGTTGGGTTGTCTGTACCTCTGTTTCTCTCTGAGCTCCATTTCTGAATCTCCAGAAGTATGTACCCAGACCCGAAATGCAATAGTTGTAGTTTTTAGGCTAAAGAGCGTGAAAGGACAGGGGAAATTGATGAAAGCCAAGGTTCAGGGTCATAACCAGCAGCAGTCCTGATGGTTGCTGTGACTGCTGGATGCAGCTGTGGATACAGCACAGGATATAGCATGAATACCTTTGGATTAAAGGCCTTCCAGGGCCCCTCCCTCAGGCGTGGTGGCTGCAAGCCCTTGAGAGGCGAGCTGCTTGGAAGAAGGCAGTGTGAGGGATTCAGCATGCTCAAGCCTTTTGCAGCAACTTCCCATGCAGTTTCCAGCTGTGCATTTGCCTCATGCTCCACACTGGAGATGGGATTTACAGCCACTCAGCAGTGCTGCTGTCAGTGGCTTGGCCAGTCCAAGTCCATCAGGGACTTTAAAGGATTTTTTTTCTTTATTTTTTAAAATCCTCTCCTGCTCTACTTCTTTCTCCATCATTGAGTTAAAGGTCTGTTAGCATCTCCTTTGGAATAATTCTGCTTTTAAATTTTGATGAGTCAGTGAGTCCATGCAAGGCTTTTTAAAAGCTTTTAATTCTAAGCTTTGGGGGTTTTACACAGCCGGTTTAATCTGTAATGACTTTTTTTCATTTCCACTTGAACTTTCTGCTGTTCTGGTACTCTTTAACTCCTGCAAGGCCTCACTTATATTCTGTTGAAACTCTTGCACTGGGAGATGAGTGGTTCTTCCAATACCCACTTTTTATTAATGTGTAAGTTTATAAGTGATGCTGCCACTGAAGGGATTAAATGTAGCTTGAAGAAGACCCAGCCTCCTAAGGCTTTCTGTTGTGGCTGCACCATTCTGTGGGAGTCTGTAGCAACTGAGCTGCAGCCTCTGTGTGTGTGTGTGTAACACACTGTGCATGTACAGCACTGAAGTCACTCCTGCCTCTGCCCTCCCTGTGCACTGTGCTGTTCATCCAAGCAGTTTTTACATCTTAGAGATGTGGACGCTTCAACAAACCATTGTCAGCCTTCCAGGAAGGACTGGACCCAGCTCGGTTTTTAAAACTGAGGGGTTGGTTTTGTGCTAAGGGCTGGTGCCAACCATCACACTTGCTGAGCAGAAAGATCTTGAGCTGCAGAAAACAAACTCGGGGTGAAGGTGAAGGGACACATTGGCACAACAGTAGCAAAGAGAGGAATGTTTCAGCAGCCCTTCTCTGCAGGACAGGTAGCCAGGCCAAGCCTTTGTGACACGTGGAGTGTCTCACAGCAGCAGTACTCCTAAAGCACCTCTGCCTCACCTGTCTGCTGGTGTGAGGTAGTCACTAGGCAGCTGCTTGACTGCAAAAAAAGAAAAAAAAGGAAAAATAAGCAAAGAAAATGAGGGAAAAAAGAGTGAATTGTGTTGTACTTTGAAACCATCTTCTGTTATCTGTGCTGTTACATGTCTCAGCTTTGATAGCTGCTTAGTTATCTTCTGGCCAAATGTGATGATCTACAAAAGCTGTCCCCCTTTGATACTCACTCACACAAACGTAGGCACTGCTATAGTGGAAGCAGCTGTCAGCTGGGAAATTGCACGGAGGCTGCTGGGTTTTCATGTCAATTATGCAACTATTCAGACATCCTAGTGGGAGGCTACAGTGTGATGTTTGGGCTGGATTTCTAAGGTGTTTACGTGCTGGAGGATTCACATAAATACTTGTGGGGACTGACTCAGAAGCCTCCGTGCCTAAATCCTACTGAAATCATGGGTGTTTTGCTGTCAGAGATGCCAAGATGCTTCTGAGAAGTCCCATTTTCAAGAAGAAATGTTGGTCACGTGTCACAGAGAGCTGGCAGCTACAAAAATACCCAGTGCCAAGGTAGAGTAAACAAGATAAATGTATAATTTGGTGTCCTTGCCATTGATAAAGGATTGCCTCTGGAATATTAAAGATCATCTCTAAACAAGGGTAAGTGGGTCAAGAAAGGAAGTTCAGCTGCAACAGGCTTCAGGAGAGCTGGCTTCAGTCCTTGCCCTGCCCTAGACTTGCTGCAGAAACACAGGAGGTCGTGGAGTTCCAGGCTCTTAAGAGCACAGCAGCTGAGGCTGGTTTAGACTCTCTCACCCCATGTCCTGTTTGGTCCCTGAACAGGTTTTGATGGCCACTGTGTCCAGTTTCTGTCAGAAATCACTAACATATTTGGCTTCCTGTGGGATGAGGTGGACTTCTTCTCATCTCCAGAAGTAATGTTATTCATGTTTTCTCAGTAGGAAACCTGTCACAAAAGTCCAGTGTCATGGTAGGCTAGCATGATGTGTCTCCTAGGGGCTGATTTTCCTTATGGGACGGCCTGGAAGGAACATGTCTCTGTTATAAAAGCCATTGCAGAAGGGACAAAGTGTCTTTCAGTGTTACTAGAGACAGCACTGTATGACTTTGCTTCTTCAAATTTAAGATTACAGGGCAGCAGGCCTCCCTTTAGTTGTCAGATATGAGAACAAGCAATGCCCTCCTCTTATGGGTTCTTTCAGACTTAATTCTTCCTTATGACATTCAGATCTTGCTTTCCTGCTACAACCAGAGTCCTGGCTGGCTCAGGAGCTGGGCTTTGACAGGGGGGAGTCCTTGCTTGCAAACCATTCCTTTGCAGCTCTTGTAGGACTTGCCACTGTGGCATTTGGGGCTTTTGCTATGAGCCTGCCACCATGCAGCACTTGCTTTCCTTCAGCAGAAACAGCTCACAAAGACCTCAGCCCTGCAGTGTTGCAGCCTGGCTCTGAGTTTAGGGCGAAAAAATGGTGTGGGAGGGAGGCTGTGGAACCCCAGCAAGAGGCACACTCCTTGCATCCTGCCTCATGCTGTGGCTGGAAATTGTCTTGCAGGTGTCACTGGTCCGTGGGATGGAATGGAAGACAGCTAAGAGGCCCCATCTCAGCTGGGGAGAAGAGTTTTGTAATTAGGCTAAAGCCCTACAGCTGCCAGAGTCGCAACTTCTTTTCTGCTTCCTTGCTATGGGGAGCAAGTTGTATGGCCCATTCTTCAGAGGATAAAAGTTCTGTTCTCTGTGGATGGATCACACCCAGGACTGTGGCCTACCCATCAGATAGAGAAGGCCAGAGCATAATGGCAGCTGGGCAGGTTTTTCAGCAGCAAATAGAAGACAAGGCCAACTTTTCTGATGAGGAGCTGGGGGCTGTGTGTTACAGTCATTACCATGGACTTTAGGAGAACCAGCAACTCTCTGTGTTTTAAAGTCCAGTCAGTAGCACTCAATAGTCCTGTCTCTCTGCAGAGCTCCCTCAGCCTGTTTGCAGTCACTCCCAGGAGTGAGACTGGTAGATTTATATGATTTTACAGGGGTACAGAAGAGTTGCTTTGCAGCGCAGTGCCGTTTCCCCTTAATGGACTCTGTGACAAAGCAAATTTTGGTGATGTAAAAGTGCCTGGGCTGCTGGACCAAAGTACTCCATTTGCAACACCCTGTGGTGAGTGAAAGCCACAGGACTGGTTACAGCCACGCTGAAAGGTTGTGAAAGCACTGATCACACCAGGCACTTATGAGAGCCAGATTCATAGCACTGACCTGTGCGTTATAAAGAATAGCACAATTTTTGCTCCTAAATTCAGCCTAATGTTAAAGAGTCAGTGTGCTGAGCGTTGCACAGAGCGTTGTAGACAGGGTATCTCCATGAACACTTGAGGGGACTGGTGTGTGTTACTGACACGCTTGTGCAAGGGCACATTTCTTCCTTCAAGATGGCTCAGCTGTTGTGAGGAAGCAAAAGAGTCCCTGTGAGGTGGCCAGGTCTCCTGGGAGCAGCACGGCCCCTCAGCCACTGGAAAGTTGCAGGAGGCAGGTTGTGAGCAAGGAAGGATGCTTGAAGGGCGGCCCTGGCAGAAGAGGAGGAGTACACTGTGAGGAGAGACAGGAGATCCTACAGTCGGGTTGAAACCCTGCCACAGTCTGCAGATAAACACCCAGGTATGGGCCTTTATACCATGGTACCAAGCAAAGTCTCTGTCCCTCGAACACTTCATGTTGAATCTTTATTTTTTTTTTTAATCTGCAGAACTTCTCCCAGTGAGGAAGGCTGGGAGGCTCAGCAATGGCTCTGTCTGCCGCAGGGAATCTGGATCGACAGAGTGGTGTCACAGCTGACACCTGACAGGCTTTTATCCAGACAGCACAGCTATCTGGTTAACATATGCCTGGTTAACATATTACTTGGACTTTTGGAATGAGATACATCTATCCCGCTTTGGTAACTTGTCTGGCTGAAGCCAGAAGCTTTGAGAGCTTTTTTCATGGCTGTGGGAGCTGCTGTCTAAACCAGGCAACACCGAGATCCCGTTGCCTTACGCAGCTGAACTTCTTGCTGTGCCTTGCTGTTGTGCAGCTCCGCAGGAGCAGCTCAGGGTGGCAGTGCTGCCCCGTGGTTTGCACTGTTCCTGCGCTCATTCCATTTTGTTGCTGGAGTTGTATCCCCAGGGGGAGCATCAGGGGTTTCATACAAAAACGTCCACCCATGCAAACTGCAGAAGTCTGTGTCCTGCCATGCTGGGTTTAATTAAGGGCACTCTGGAAAAGTCCCTGTTTGGTAACATCTCTCTTTCTCCAGTCATACGGTGTTGGAATTCAAGTGGCTTTATGGCAAGACTGAGTTTGGGCTCACATCTGGTGATATTAAATCGCTGCCGTGTAGGAAGAGAAGATTATTTCTATTTTCTCTATTTTTTGCATTTCGAGTGACCACGTGTGCCAAACACACATTTCTGCTACAAGTGGTAGAAAGGAGAAGTGTGTAACCTCTGTAGGCAGTATCAGAAAGGAGCACTATAAAATGCCACGCCATTGATCGTTAGCACTTGTCTAATCCCAAAGGAAAGTGTCGCCTTTGAGTGACAGCACTTCATCCTGACATCATCTGGCTGAGAGGGAGCAGTGGCACATGAATCTGGAACAGACACAGCCTTGTGGTGTGCTGGTTGCTGTTTCATTTGTGCTCTCAGCACTGACCTGTCTCCTGGGGATGATTGACAGAGTATCATGGGTTTGAGAAACTTCAAGCAGCTGATATATGGATGTCAAATCTGTCTACTAAATATGTTTCATTTATTTTCCTACGCAATTTTTTATCTGTGAAACCATTTTATCCCATATAACCTGCCTACCTACTTACCAACCTAATTAGACACAGTCGTATAAATAAATATAAAGGCAATGGGACATTATATTTTTTCCTAGGCATGTCCCCTTTATCCACAAAAATAATTGTTCAGATTGATGTTAAGAATTTCCTTGGTTTTCCTGGGTATCCAGTGTAGTCTGACATAAGGTACCTAAGCTGTACTGTTACCTCTTCTCTGACAACATAAGTGCTGTGTGGATGCTCTGTGCTTTTTATGTGAAACCTGTGGCCCATGTGCTTAAAAGCATGTATGTCTGTCCAGGGGCTCCCAGACAGAAATAAGGCAGCCCTTACGATGTATAAAGAGATATAGAAATACATTGATATGTCTATATATGAATCATAAATCCACCCACTGCTATTCACAGTGGCTTTCTGTCAGCTTTGCAGTGGGGAATTCCAGGAGCCCTGGCAGGGAGGTGCCCTGTCACAGGCATCCTGCCGGGTGGCACGGCGTACAGGTGAGTACATGTATATATCTGCATGCTTCTTCTCTGTAATGCATCACTCAGGGTCATCCCAGCCTCAGAGGTGACATCCCGTCCTGGTGAAGAGGCAGATTTAAGGCCTGAAATATCCTTGAAGCTTTGTTGATTTGGGGGCCAAAGTGTCTCCACTTGTTCTAGACAGCACCAAGGCTTCCCCATAGCTTTGGTATCACAAGGGCAGCTAGCTGGATTTTGAATCATAACTTCTTCTCCTCATCCAGCTGGAGGTTTCCCTCACCAGCTCCTTTCCCCTTGCTGTGCTTTGGGTCTGCTCCTTATACAGTGAAGAGATAACTCTGAGCCACATGAGTTATTCGTGCTGATACAGCAGAGTGCCAGCAGTGCTTGGGCAGAGCAGGACACGGCAGTGGATGACCATCTCCACTTGTTTCCAGATCTGGTTTATATATCTCCATGGCTAGGTGGAATTAAACTCGGAGTTGCCTAAGGAGAAACAGCTCCATCAGAAAGATTTGCTTTCTGTTCCTGCGTTCACTTCCCCTAAGCATAAACCAGCAGGGGTATTTTGCCGAGGCTATAGAGACTCTTTGGCTGGAACTAGGAAAAGGCAAGGCACAAAGATTAAAGAGAAGTAGCAATATGTAAAATGGAGCCAAATACAGTTTTCCAGGATTTTCAAACCCCACAAAATCCAGGCAGGGCAGTTTATCCCTCAGAACAGGGACAGCAGTTGCTTTTTTTGGAGGATGAGATATTCTGTTGACTGTGTGCAGCACAGGTCTCTGCTGCTGTGTCTCTCCTGCTGCTGCCAGAAAGGGAGCACAAAGGCTCCTGCTTAGTAGATGTGGCCGAGAATTTCTCCAAAGCATCATATGTCAAATCAACATTTTCAATCTCTTCTCTCTGCCTGAGTTACTTTCCCTTCATGTTCCTTTCACTGCTTTTCTCCTTCTAAATCCTCCCCCTCCTTCTCCCTGATCAAACCCTTTCTCTCATGGCAAACATCATTACTTCAGCAGGTGAGATGAAATACGCCTCAGTCTACCTCAATCCCAGTGCAGACAGAAACCCAAGAGAGAAGGGCAAAGAACAGCAAATAAGGAGGTTTGCAGAATGCCAACACAGCAATGACAGTGAGAAATACAAGACAAAGCAGTTAACCGCACAAGGAAATAAACGCTCCTGTGGGAAAAATCATACACTAATGCCTATTAGCTTAATAGCCCTGTGGTTTAGGCAGAGGGCTGAGAGACAGGGGGTCTGGGCTCTGTGTGCTGCTGTGCTGCAGCCTGGCTGTCACTTGGGAGGCTGGATCCTCGCTCTGCCCTTGGTCATCTTTGCTTTCAGCTTTGCCCCTTCCCAGTGTAAAACGGAATCCAGTTTCTTGTGGGGCTGTCAGGCACTGGCTGAGGCCAGCAGCACCTGGGGGAACCCCTGCTGCTGGGTGAAGGATTTCACCACATGTATGCACACTGGTGCAAGGGACAGGTCTATCCCCGTGTGGGGTTCCCCCTCTCCCATCTCACTCTCTGTCCAGAAGTTGGAGGTGAGTGAAGGTCTCCAGCACTTGTCTTCAGAAAGAGACTGCACACAGTGTGCCCAGTCCAAACCCCAAGCGCTCTGGTGGTTTTTTATTGGTTGTTGGGACTTTGGGGACTGAACCTCAGAGCAAAAAGGTCAAAGCAAACAAAAAAGAGAATAAATGGAGCAAATGGCAGAGCCAGTCCAACAGAGAGCAGGAGATAATCAGCAGTACCAGTTTACCAGGAAAGTTTATGAGGGAAGGAGAGCAAAGATTCCCTTGGAGAAAAGATAAAGAGGCAGATTATGATATACTTTACTTCATAGTGCTTCCTGAAATGGAGCTGAGGGCATTGTTTTCTGCTTTAATATATTGTGTTAAACATTAAAGGAATGAAGGCAGGGAGCCTGAGTAGCAATGAGTTAATCTGAAAAGCAGACTTTTTTTAGGCTGGGGAGTAGAGGAACTTTATTGGTTATTATTAGACTTTTCAGCTCACAATGGACAAGTCAATATTTTTTCTTTTCACTGCTGCTGTTTCCTCCTTTGATTGTTAAATCCCCTCTCTGCCTAGAAATACCCTGCTTTGAACAGAGGTTGCTTGTATTTAGCAAATGGCCTGAGAACACTGAGCATTGAGTCCGTGGGGCACATAACTCGGTCTGAGCACTGCAGAGGCTAGATTTGGGGAGGTATTGGGAGATGAAACCCCTGCTCTAGCTCTTAGCACCAGGATTTGGGGCAGGAATGTATCAGCTCCCAGCATCCTTTTGTTGTGGGAGGGATAAGACCTTAGGGAGGACTATTAAGGGGATGAAATTCCATCTTATGGGTTATGAATGTTCTGGACAAGAAATTTTAAAGAAGAGTGGTTGAATGGAGGTCCTACTACTAGTAAGTCAAGGTATGAGACCTTTCTCACTCTTTAGCCTTCTGAGACTGCCAGGAGTTAACACAAAAATAATTGTTGGACAGCGGGTAGATGGTGATGCTTAAGCACCCCAGGGGGAAGGGAGGTCTCTAATGATGAGGATGCTGCCAAACACTGCAAAAGGCTTCATCAAGCCAAATATTACAATTAGCTGTTGTTAATTACTGCTCCTTACATTGTTTAAGAAGGAAAGACAAGGTTCCCTGTACCTGGAAAATTCTACAGGCATGGGGATGAATTTTGAGTAGATATTTTAAAAAAGGGTGAAATATTATATGTTTCCTCTTATGACCATGCCACGTCAGATTTACTGCCCTGCAGTGGCTGGCAAGGAACCTATTAGGAAATAATACTGCTACCTCAGAGCTGGGATATTAATTTTTAATCGATTACTTCTTTGTGATGATGATGGAAGTGGAATATCAAAGATGGGTGAGTAGTGTAGCACATGCTCTTGCTGTTCTGGAAGCACACACTAAGCCCCAAGCTGTTTTTAAGGCTTTCCTTTTCCAGCTGGCCAAAATAAGACATGCCAGCACTTCTCCTGCACCCTGCTAGCTTGTGAGCATCTCCCAGTCTCTGAAGCATTCTTTATCACTGTGCCACCGCAGGTGACAGATGGGGAAGTGAGGGCAGGAGGAAGGGTTAAACCTTTTGGTTCCAGTGGGAATGAATCACTGAAAGATGGTTTATGATATCGATGAAATCGAATAGAAATCCCCTGGCAGAGGAAGGAGACAGAATTTGCATCACTCCACGATCTGAAGGGGACAACCAAAGCATGGCACAGGACACCCAGGTCCGTCTTGGAAGGGAACTGCACTGTGCAAGTACCACCAGAGAGGCATGAGCAGGGGTCCCTGGCTCCTGCCACCACTGCTGCACTGGCAGCCCAATGCCACTCTCTTGTGGGTGTCACCAAGATCCAGCTCTGCTGTTTGAGTGTCTTTGGGCTTTCCTGTGAGGAGGGTACCCAAGGCTTTAACCAGCTCCAAACAAATGTTCCCCAAAGACTGGTTGGAAAAGCAGCTGCTCTTTTCCCTCCAGGCTGTCTTCTCTACCTGCAAAACCTGTTATTCACTGTAAAGCAAAGCATCTGTTGCCTACACATGGTAAGACTGAAAAGCCAGAGTCTGAGGATAAAATAGGAAGGGAAAAAATTGCTCCAGTTGCAGCTGCCAGCGGGGAGCAAAATGTAATCAGGGAGGCTGAGAACCAGCCAGAGGAACATCAACCCTCAGGCCCTCTCTGAGTAAGGTCCCTGGCAAGCCATGCTTGCCACAAATGGTCAAGTGCCTTGCTTTTTAATATCCTACCTGAGAAAATGGGCCCTCTCTGCCCCCAGCCCCTCAAGCTGAAATAGTTCGGCCACTACTGTGAATCACGAATACCATTTTTCCGAAGTGAGCTGTGTTTCTCCTTAGAAACTTCATGAAACAGTTATGAAGCAACAAACTTTGGCTTTCAAAGAGGAGGTACAATCAGAGCTTTTGGTGGGGGAAGGATGTCCGTGTGCATACATATATGCACAGATGTTATTTACAAACAAATTAGGGCTTGTTTTCCAAAAGGACTCAGCTCCTGATTGTGGTGTGTTTGGCTTTGTAAACATAACAAATTTTTCTGATGTAGCAAATTCCCCCAAAAAGCTTTCAAGCCCCTTTAATCTGAGTCCGTTATCTCAGCTGCATAACTGTTCACTTCAGCATGGGCTGAGTAACATGGTTCCCAGCCTTCTCTGAAAAACAGGAGGAAAGAATCCATTGCAGCTGACAGATAGGGACTGATATTTTGTGAGTGTGTATGTGTGCACCCATGTACCCTTCAGCCTCAGAAAACACAGATCTGCCACCTGCTTGGAAGCCTGCTTTGAAGCCTCAATAGCAAAGCAAGCAACAATAGGAAATGTGAAACGATTTTCCCCCTTTTTTCTCTTTTGGCCTTTCTGATTCATAAAGAAATTCTCCAGTGAATCCTCTTGCATTTGTAGAAGCTTAGCTGGCAAGGAAAGGACAAGTTAGAAGTAATGCAGAGAGTTGCTGTCTGAAGCTTGTTTCTATTCCTGATGATTCTTTGCAATATCCTGGGTTGTATGAACACAGTGTGTTTCACACAGACTCACGCTGCAACCTTTCTCCCTCAAAGGCAAGCATTGGAGCTCAAAGAAATCACAAATCCAGCTCTGCTCCCTTATTGCAGATGTGTCTTTAAGGGTCACAGGTGGAGGAGAAAGTTGGAGGTAAGTATGCTTTCAGCCCCTGCTTCCACTGGGCTCACAGTGAGCACCAACCCAGGCTGTGGCTCCTTGCCTCTTATGCAAAGCAAGTCCTGGTGCATCTTGAATTCTGTGCAGTCACAAACTCCAGCTTTAAAAGGCTCCCAATGGGGCTTATGACTTAACCCAGGCAAAAGATCACAGCTGGGGGATCCAGGGGGACAGTCCTCTGGGAAGGGTCTACCAGATTTGGTTCCACCTGAAAAGGGATTCTCTGGGAAGAGGTAGCAACTTGTTGCTTTCTGTTTTCAAGAAACACAGAGGTGGAAAAGCCTTCCCAGTTCTCATCAGTCTTACCTCTTCGTCTGACTGCTAGGTGCTTGCTGAGGGACTTAAACCACAATGTGGAGCACCTGACCCCAGTGGGAGCTGGATTTGACTGCTTTGACTTAGTTGAGTTAGAATTTGTCTCCTAGAAACTGTCAGAGGGCATCATCCATTACTGTCATGTTTGGGTTTGGATCGATGAGCGTCATCTCTGCCCACAGGGACAAAGCTGTCACTGGTCAGTCTGGACTGGAAGAGAAAAGAAATCTTCTGTGATTTCAGAGAAAGAAATATCTACTCTCTGGAAACTAAGTGTGCTTCAAAACATAGCCCTTTTTTACTGATTCATCTTTCTTTAAAGGACAAAAAACAATTCAAGAACAAGAAAGAGGGAAAATAGAACTGGGACCTATAAGCAAAAGAAGTCTATTGTACAGCAGTACTGAACCCATCCTCAGGTTTACATTTATCTGCTCATCTTGGGGCAAAATTCAATCCTGAGGTTCGCCTTCTCCTCTGCACTGAACACAACGATTATGTTCATCCTATTCAGATTTCAGACTCAATTTTCCTTTTTCAAAGGCCTGTGCTGTTATTTTCCATCCATCCATTCTTACAGTTAGAAAACATACATTTGGGAGGCTGACTTGATTTGCTCTTTCCCTTGGGGAATAATAGATGTCATGCTGTTTAGAAAAATGAAAAGGAAAAAACCCTTTCCATGCACCAAAGGGTGTGGGGAGAAAACCCTATTAAAAACCTGCATTTTAAATGCTGTAATCTAAAGCTGACAAAGAGGGTCACAGACTTATTTTCTTCTTCAGGCTCAACCTTCCTTTAGCCAATACAAACATTTCTTGTAGCTCCTGTCTCTCCAGGGAGTTTGACCAGCATTGTCTCAAGCTGTGCTTTCCTCACCATTAATAGGTAACAATTGTTTAAGCTCTGACTCTTTTTGTTAATATTCTAACAAAACAGATTTTCCAAACAACCACAGCTCTTTTGTCCCTTTCAGTCCTGTCTGATACCTCATTGTAGGTGTCCATGAAAGGCAAATATATATCTGCAGAATCTAAAGAGGAGCTCTGGCAATTTTACACAGTCCCCCACTGCCTGCCTCCATAATCTGACAATAAAATTGGATTTTTGGTATCTCTTTACCACTCCAAAAAGTAAACCCCTTTCATAACATGTATCATTTTCCAAGGTAATTTGAAGAGAATACCTTTCACTTTCCAATTGCCCTTTGGCAGCTTTGAAACCACTGTTGTTTTGTAAAAGCCCTTGGCATTTAAAACTGCTTTGTAAGGAGGAGGAGGAATAATAATAATAAAAAAGCTCCCAACCCTGGGTACTTCACGTTCCTTCTGATCTGTCCAGAGCTTTTCAAGTGAATGGGAACACGCCGACAAATGCATTCTGAAGAAAATCTCATTTCAACCCTAAATGGTTCTTCACAATTTCCAATTCACGCTGTTGCCATTTTTGCAGGAATTGATGGCTGCCATTGTTATCAGAGCTGACAGGCCCCGGGTAGGTTGCACAATCAGCGCAACCTGCCCGAGCCTTTCATTATTCCCAAGTGGCAGGTTCTCATGATATCTCTCTTTTATAGGCATTGCTCATTTCTATTTTGCATTTGACAGGGCTCCCCTGCTCTCTCGCTGCTGGGGTGCCCAGATAAAATGGCTCCTCTGAAGGTAAAGGAACAAAGCCCAGCCCCACATGTGCCCAAAGAGGTTGGCAGCTCCTGTCCTTCCAGCACATTCCAGATCAGAGCCTGCTCTGTTTGTGGGAATTAGCAGTTGGGTAATTGCCCAGCACGAGGGTCCATTCTGCTCAGCTCTGGTGTTCCAGCAGCGCTTTGCAGACATGCAAGTGTCCTCTAAAAGCAAATCCAAATCAAAGGTATGGGGAGCTTTTGTGTTTACAAAAATGAAGAGGACAGTGCTTTTGTTGAGCTGGTTTTTTTTTCCCTAAAAGTCTCTCTCTCTTTATCTCAGCTGGAAGAAGCTGAAAGGGTGCAGAAACATCCCCCAAATGACCAAACTGGCCATCAGGCTGTGAAATAGGACAAGTGGAAAAAGGGTGACCAGCTCCCCAGGAATGTGAAGGAGCTGAATGGAAGAAAAAGCTCCAGGAAGCCAAGAACTGTCTCCCCTCATAAGCACAATTCAGGCAACCTGAAAGGGCGACATCCCCTTCCCTTCCATATTTTCTCATCTATGAAACTGCAGCTAGAGGCTCTGCTCAAGCCTATATAGGGCCTGTGATGGACCCACGAGTTCCTTGTGTGACAGAGACAGCACTAAAGGGTAAAAAAAATAGAAAGGCCTTTTGACTACACCTTGATAAACCTAACCTTTCAGGATTTTACTCAGTAAGATTTGCATAATATCAAATAGGTGATTCCTGGTAGATCTGATAGGAGATCCTCCATTATTATCCCAAGGGCTTTGTGTTTGTCCTTACCAGATTCCCACAGGATTCTTATCTTGCCTTTGCCTTTAACCCCAGCTGTGCTTTCAGCCTGATTTTTTTTTTTAAATTGTTTAGCCTGGAATTTAACTTTGAAGTTGTCCTTTAAGAACTTAACTCTCTGTGAGGAGACCACTGTGGTTGCCAGCTGTGTCTGTCCTGCTCAGAAGGTGACCTGCAGTGGGTTTCTCCCCACTGCTGGACTTGGGGTCAGCTCTCTGAAGGTAGGAGCCACCAACTGGTGTATGGGACCAGCCTGTGTAAGTGTAGTTCTGCAGCTGTTATGTGTTTGCACTCACACAATTTGGAGGGAATGTGAGGAGGAGGGATCTCTGCTTCTCCACCAAACCTGGCTTCTCTGGATTTAGTTAAGTTTAGCCCAGCCTCTGGTAAGCATTGTAAATTGAAATCCTGAGGAAAGCACATTTCCCCATAGGAGAGTGCCCAGTGAGAGATGTGTAAGGTTGCAGCAGTCAGTGAACACCACAGAGATGCAAGGAAAAGCAGGGCACAGACCCACAAAAACTACTGTACTAGAGCAAGCAAAAGAATCATCTCCCCCATCTTCTGGCCTTGCATCATGAAGGCAGCCAAAAACCAAGACTTTTATGGTGTTAGCCTTCTTTCCTGTTTCTGGTGCTTGGAAACATTGTCATAAAAGAAGATCTATTACTAAATAGATCTAAAAAGAAGGAAAAATCAGCCATGCAGGTAAATTAAAAAATATGATGAACATACAAATTTGTGAACATATATTGACAAATACGTAACTCTACAGCCCCTAGTAGCATAATCACCATAAATATTTGAGATAAGATTGGCAGGCAGGGATAATATCTTTTCTTATTAGCTCAAGAGCCATAATTAGAAAAAAATTAAAAACTGAAGGAACTGGTGGGCACAACAGCCTTTCTTTGGGCCTAAAACATAAACAGCCAGCTTCCAGGTAAATAAATGTTAGGGGCAATTGTCGTACTTTGATTTAATTACAGGAATCAGTGAAACAATTATAGAGAAAAGGGTTGCTAAAATCTCAGGAGCAGGTGGGAACATTCAGGTTTGATTTCCCAAGTCAAGCATTCATGAGCACACTGAGTCAGGTATCCAAACCTTTCCTTCCCCTTGCTGTTCCTGGTCTTACCCTTGCTGCACAGACAGCACTGCCTGTGCAAAGGTGCTGGAACAGGGTCAGAGAACTGAGTGAATTAAAAAACAATTAACGAAAAAGGATTTTTTCCCCTTTAGGTCACAGGACAGTTGTAGAGGTAGAAGGAGAGGACAGTCTTTGCTAAAAATTTCAACTCATGCCCCCACTGCTTCCAGAACTACTGCCATGAACAGCTGATGTCTATGTGGCTCAGCTGGACCTGGCATCACTAGAAATTAGCAGGTAGTGGGAAAGGTTTGTCTGGCCACTGTCAATGCACACAGGACACGCAGTGCTGTGGCATGCTGTCCAAAGGCTGTTTGTCATGTGAGCTGGAACCTAAGATGTTCCCTAGAAGGAGCCTGAAGACAGGAGGACTTCAATGGTGGATGGTAGAGAAATAGATATATTTGGTATGTGTGGGTAGGGTTTAGGACAGACTGTTACCATTTGCTTTGTTAGATTGAAGAATAACGGCCCCCCACGTAATTGTGAGAGACTCAATTTTCATAAATGGTTTTGATATTACTGAAGGCCAGATGTGCTATGAGGATAACAGGCTCTTACCATATTGCAGCAGCTTTGATAAACCAGATCTTCCTCATCTGCTAAAACTCAGAAGAAAACACATTCCTGATGAAGCAAGACATTGGATAAGTTTCTTTCTTAAGCACAGATGAAAGATCCAGCATGGGAGGGGTTCAGACTATTTCTCACCTGACAGGAAGCCATGTGGATACCAGCAGCAAACACAGAGCTTATAAACAAGCCAGGTGAGCAGACAGCTCTACACCTGTATCCCCTGCCTGTTTCTCATCTATGGAAATTCTTGCTTGTAAATTTCCAAAGGACTTGCTGGAGTCTCATAACCTGACAGAAATCTGGTAGAGGATGCTGGTTGCAGACTCCAGCTACCCAGGGCACTCTACTCACATCCATGTTCCCTACAGTTCCTGCTGGGAGGTGGCATCAGTGATGAATTTCACACTGTTCACCATCACAGAACAAAGTGACAGTTCCTTATTTGATGCATAAATTATCCTCTTTCATGACGCTGGATGCTTAAGCACACCACTCAAAGCTGCATTCTTCTTTGTTATAAGAGGTTTCACAATTTTTAATGTGGCAGAGAAGCTTGTTCAGAGGATAAATCTCTTGTTTAGAGGATAAATCCCCTGCAGTGCACAGTTACCTGGAAATGAGAGAAAATATTTTTTCATGGTCAGTCATCCAAAAGCCCCCGAAGGCTATGGATACACATCCAATGTGGTTTCAGTCCATGCACCATGAGTAAAACACAGTGGGCAGAAATCTGTTGCTTTCATGGACATCTCACAGCAGCCACAGCTATTGCTCACCCTATAAGTTTTGGGGAAAGGGCAGCCTCTGTGCTTTGTGCATTTGACCTGCCCCGAAGTAAAGCCCTGACCCAATTTTTATCTTTATTTGTGGTGCTGCTGAGATGAAGAAAGACTTTAATGTCAGAGATTAGTTCTTCTTGTCTCGCTGAAGCCTTCTGCTCTGTGGGAAGCATTATTTAAATGAGTGACCAAAAGGTGATTCAATGGCAGGAGTTTATCAGCTGTTAGGGGTAAGGACTTGAACAAGCTGGTGCCGTGTATCCCTTCTCCTGCACTGCTGGTCCTTGCCTCATTCCAGGGGATTTGCTGTCATTACCACTTGTCTTTTCTGCTTCCTCTCACTGTTAATGTGGCTGGTGGGCTATACATGGAGCCTGTTATCTCTTCCTGTGCCTTAAGCAGTATAAGATCCAGGCTGAAATCACCAGTAGGTGATTTTTTGAAGGAGTGTAGTTTATATTGGGTTAGAGGCAAAGTACCACGCCCTGCTGTCTGCCCTCTCCCTGATCCTGATCCAAAATAATTCCTGGTTTGCCATCAAATACCAGAGTTTTAATGGCACTTGTTGAAAAGAGAAATTTTATTGGATTAAGTAGTTAGAGCTACAAAGTAGTTACAGCTACAAAGTGTCATTCTCAATGCATGTTGCCCCTATGAGTCTGTTTTTTGGTTTTTTTTCCAAAGCAAACTGGAATACATTTAGGTAATTTCCATCATGATTCTGCGATATCCGTTTTAGCTCTCTGGGATTTTACCTTTTTCATCTTCCAATACTGAAATCTCCTACTACTGGTCATGGCTACACAAGAAATCCTTCCTTTCATGTGCAGATCCAAGTTTGGACAAGGTACATTTGAAATATTTTGGCCTTGAACAGAGCTATTAAAACCATATATCCTTGAGCTTGCAGCCAGTCGTGCTGACAGAGGGGCTGTACTTGACTTTGTGTGAAATCCAAGAGGTAGAATGGTAACTCATGTGAGTCTATCCCATATCCTGCCTGATTTGATATTTTGGGGAATGTCTGAATGAGAAGTGACTTCTAAACTTCTTTCAGATACTTTTAGACAAATCCAGGAGGTGTTTTTGGAAGATGCTAAATAGCACACTTTAGCAGTCCTACTGTGTGGGTAGATTACAAATATTAGCCCTTTGTAGTTACTGTCTTCAAAGTGACGATAAATGAGCCAGATTGGCACATCTATAAGTAATTTGCATTCTGTGTTATTTTTGTACAATTATGTGTTTGAAGAGAGAATGATTTTTTTTTCTTTTATTTTTTACCCTCCCCTTCCAAAACTCCCTTAATTACTTTCAGTTCAGGTTGACTTACCGTCTTACTCTAGGTAATGAAAGTCAGATGGGAAATAGTGAAACTTAGTCTAAAGTTAATCAGTTTGTTAAGCTGAATACAAAATGCACTTGTGGTTCATTCACTCCTGGTAGGGAAAAAGAGATGCTGACAATTCCCACTGAACACCTAGAGAAGAAATGAAAAAAACCCATTAAAGCAAATAGCAACACTGCAGATAGGAGAGGGAACAAACACAATGTACGCTCTGTCTCTGAAGTGCTGCTGCATTACAAAAGCATGGGAAATAGTTCACATGAATTTCAGAAGTTTTTATCTTTTCTTTTTTTTCTTGCCCCCTGCCCCAGAAGCTCCATCAGCCCAGATTAGGTGTGACACAAAGAAACGGTACTTTCATTACAATTTACATATTCCTGTGTGTGAGACTGAAGTGAAGACCGCATGAGTAAACCTTTCTAGAGCTGTGGAGCATCCTTGGAAGGGAAATGGTTTTGTGGAGGGGACTCAGCTCTATTTCCTCTAGCGCAGAGGCAGAGCTGGGAGGGGTTGTGATGTTTTTGGCTGTTGAAAATAACCTGTGTGCTCTTGTGCTTTCAAGCTCTCTTCCCTACCCAGAGGGCTGTAATTGAATGATAGAGGTCTCGGGCAGAGGTTGGCAGCTGCAGCTGGACCTCAGCAGCTTGTTGGGCTGTTCTCACCACCAGCATGTTCCTGCTTGTGGTAGACAGCTTTCTAGGGTATTCTGTCTCCCAGCTCCCCGAAGAAGCAGCGTGGGTTAGTGGGACTGCAGACTCTGCCTCTTGTTCAATGCTGATCAGGTTGAAAACTGTGTGCATGTTCTTCCTAGAAGTGGGACTCAGAAGAGACCAATTCTAGTGCCATTGTGCCTTTCCTTCTGTGCTTCACTTTCCTCAGCTGTAAGATGAGGGAAAGATTTCCAAACTTGTGCAAGCAGGTAGGTCTGGACCAGCTGCATGCAGAGTGCCACAGTGAGGTTAATTGGGCACTGGATTCCCTAACCTTCTCAACTGCTTAGCTGGAAAGATCTGTCTAAGCAGAGAAATCCTCATTTTCAATTCACAGCCTGCACATTAAAGCTCCAGCAAAATTTCCAAGGTAGGGTGACATATGTAAAGTATTGTAACTGCTGATTTCTCTCTGGCTTGCAGGTGCTGGGTTTGTTTTCGGCTCATTGCCATTAATTGGAATGAATTTTAATGACTTCATGTGGCTTAGAATTGAGGCAGTTATAACTAATTCCATGTGTACATGCCAGATATATGTGTATGAGAAATCTCATGATCAAATAATTATTTCCTTGCAGGAACAAAAGCTGACAGTGCCAGCAGCTACCTAGCAGCGGCCTGGACTATGCAGCCTGAATTAATCTGAGGCTTTAAAACCATCTCCAATTACTCCTAATCCCTGGGACCACAGGCAAGGTCCCTCACCATGATACATTTCAATTTGCCCTCTCTTCAAGGATGTCAGTGCCAGGAGCCACCTTTCGGAAAGGTTTTTGAGATCACTTAGCAAACAGTGCAATGTGACCAAATACAGCTATAGAACCGTTTAGGCTGGAAGTCCAGTCATTAGCTTAACATTGCCAACCATGTCCCTGAGTGCCACGTGTAGGCAAAGTAACTGGAAATCACTCCAGGAAAGGGATGACAGCTTAGCTTTCCATGACTATCATTTAGTGGCATCTGTGAGAGGCAGAGCATGGAGGAAAATTGCACATCTCAGCATCTCTCACAAGTGGGGACTGTTTACAGTCCTGATAGAGTATCCTTTCCTCATATGAAAAGACAGGGGTGGGAAGCTGGCCCTGCGTTAATTTTTCAGGCTTCTTCTGCCCTTTCCTTGTGCTTGATTTTTCCTTTTCAGATGCAGGGCTTTGTGCTAATGAAGATTAAAATGTCTGTCCAACCTCCCTTGGTGCAGGCATGGAACAAGTCAGTCGGTGTCAGTATGGCTCTGGCTTTCCTCAGCCCCTTGTGCCGACAGCTCATGGTCTCACAGGGAAGAAGATGGGTGGCTGCTTGAAATGGCCCATTTGTCTCAGTAGGCAGAAGGTGTGAGAGGCTCCTGGATGGCCACAGCACCTGCGTATTCTTCTTATAACAGCTCAAAGTTAAACATCCCTTTTAATAAGGATGAGACACTTACATTTGCATAAGTGTCAGCCTTAATGGACTTTAAAATGTATAAAACAGCACAGCGATCACTCCTGTACAATTGGAGAGGCTGGTGAGATGGGCTGAGAAGAGTGGTGCATGTCTCCCTGGCACGGAGGGTAGTGCTTGTGATCCTCCTCAGCACCTGCACAGGAACCGTAACAAACTGCGCTCCATAAGAAACCACAGAACAGCCCTAAGCTACACAGCCTAACGTGAGAAACAGCCTCCAGCATGCATATTAAAATAAATACCACGAAATATGGGGCTTAGACCATTTTCCAAATTAAAGTGGCTCAGTGCATTACTGGGAGGCAGTTGGGCACTGCTGGCTGCCCCTCTGTTCACATGGCTTTACTCTGAGACTGCAGCAGCATGGTGTAAGCTTTCCTTTTCCTGGGGATAAGCCATGCTGTATTATCTGGGATGTTACCAAGGGTAAGGAGGAGTACAATTATTGTAGCCCAGCTGCTGTGTAATAATGTACTGATCATCAACATCATGTTCTGCTCCAGCCTGATTTTGAGCCTGAGCTTTGAGTGCGATTCGGTCTGAGCGTCCCTTGGGTGGGTTCACAGCTCACTGTATTTTACTTAAGCTTGGGGAGGACTTTCTAAGACATATCTCTTTTCTTGCTGCCCTGACTCTGTGCTGTCTTTTTCCAAACCAGAGGATGTGAGGGCCTGCAGGGAGCCACTCTGACTTTGACATGATGAACCAAGACAGGTCTCTGCAGGAACGATGTAGCTGAACTCGATGTTGGTCCTATGGCGATCCAGTATAGGAGTTTCTTTGAGATGAGAAAGTGAGTATTCACTGATGGCCAAGAGGAAAGGGTCTTAATGAGATGTTTACCTAGTCCATCTTAGGAAAATGTTCCCACAGAGCTGCCACAATCCCTGACTGGACACTGACAGAAACCTGCCATTTTCTCCCCATGGCTACAGCTGCTCTGACCTACCACAACCCTTCTTTGGGGATCTCAGCAGGACCTGTAATTCTGGCTCACCGCTGAGCTAAAGCAGAAATGCAGCTGCTGAAAGGCTCTGGTAAATCAGAGGGTGGCCAGGGGGCTTGGATCCAATCCAGCTGTTAGTGTAGACACAGCAAATAATATATTGACCGAACTTGTCTATGTCCCTTTGCAGAGATCAGATCCTGGTTCCTGCTTCACAACTACTAACGCTGCTCTGACAGAAGTGACTGATGCCTTTGGATCCCAGAGTCACAGTTCAGCTCATGTGCATGACCTAGCCAATGGACTGCAGCATGGTTTTGCAGAAAACTATTTCATTGCAGCATTGCAGTATAGATTTGGCTTCAGACTTACATGGGAATGCTAGTGCCTCAGAAAGGTTATTTTGTAGCTGCCTTTATTTCTGTCAAAGGAGTTTTATCTTTTTTTCATTGGATCTGCTCTGTAACAGCTACGATTATAAATCATATTTGATATAATTTTCCAATGCCTTAAAATTCTGCTCATCTGGCCCGTGGTTTAGCAAGCTTTGATCCCACAACACCCTTTATCCCTTTTCTTGATGTCAGCAGTAGCCCCATTAGAGCCGGAGTCCAAAAGGTTAATTGACTAAACCATAATTATTGAGAGTTTCTTCTCCTTGGTGTGACATGGGGACATCCCACACCAGAGATAAGTGAGTCCTCAGAAAAGAAAGCTGGATAGCAGGAAGATAGCTTGTTCATCGACCTGGTAGCCCCTTGTGAGGTGATAGATTCCTGGTTCTGTAAATGTTTTCAGGTTCAGCAGCCTGAATAACTGCCACAGTCTAATCCAGCCCTGCCCAAGGTCCAGGTGACCTGCACATAACTCGATCTTGCAGACAGCCTGATTTCTTCTGCAGACAACCTGATTTCCTCCGCAAACCTGTGGGAAACTTTGTGTTGATACCTAGTGGGTCCCTGAGTCAGGACCTGGTAGGACTGTCCAGCTTAGGAGTGCAGGTGGTCACTGTGGTCACTGTGGTCCCCTAACCCTGGGTGTTTCTCTGGAGCAGTTCTGCAGGACCACTCTGTGGTTTAGGATGGATTAGGAGCCCAGGCACTGTGATTTACCAGAGAGGTTTCCAAAGAGTCGACAACAACTTGTCCTGGTGCATGGTACTCTTGACTTTGTGATCTTGAAATGAAAGTGTCCTTGTAACCTCTCTTCTTCAGTGACAAGGAGCAGCACGGTGTGATGCTACCCTGGAATGTGTCCCCAGCTACTGCAGAGGGAAACAGAGGCAACGCCTTAAGCTCTGCAGCCTTTCTGTGTGGAAGGGAATGGCTACAGAGTGAGGCTTGGAGACTGCTGATGGTAGGACAGATGCTGTCTTCCTGCTGTGAAACCTTGGTCAGAAGTGGAACACACGTGCCTTCTAAGAGAGAGTCTGTAGGGTGGAAAAAAAAAAGGAGCAAAAGGACTCTCTCTCTCTGTGTCTTTCTCTCTCCCTT